>JACRUU010000021.1:6455194-6471409 GCA_030449085.1 Kryptopterus vitreolus
AGAACGATCTAAAACTGGGTTTAAAACATATTTATTCATTTTTGGGTGTGATTTAAACTGAGTATTTAAGAAAGGAAGACTGCTCAGTAATCTGTTTGTGAAGACAGGATCATCAAACTTAAATATAATCAATAAATATTTACCAGCAAAATTGTAGTCTGTATCAATGTGCCAGCTACAGTGACATATTTACCATTCTTATCTGGAATGACATGTGTAGGCGAAAATTGTATACTCTTATTAACTAGGATGGACACGCCCCCTTACCTTAGAGTTGAAATTAGAATGGAACGTTTGACCCACCCATGAACGGTGTGGCCTATGACAGCCTATGATAGCCTTATGACAGCCTATGACAGCCTTATGACAGCCTATGACAGTCCATCACACAGCCTATTGTAACGGACAGACACACCACAGGAACCGGGATCAAAACAAAGGGATTTTATTTTAACGAAAGTAAGGAGAACAGAAAGCAGAGAACTCCGAGGAGTATAATAATGCGGGCGTACGTCCCTGTACGGCCCGAATTGAGATCGCGGAACTGGAGAAAGCTCCGTGGAGACGGAGCGTGCCGGCTCAGCGGCGAGCGAGGTCGCGCCACGGGACTCGGGAGTCAGGGCGGCTGGAGCCGGCGGGAATAGGACCTGATTAGAAAATCAGAGAGAAAAAGGTTAGTAGCGTTTTACCCTTAGGAGGATTCGAGTCCGTGTCTTCGTCTGACATAAACGAGCCCGGACGCCGGAATGAAAGGCAGACTGGTTTAAATGGCCAAGCTACTGATGGCCGAAATTAGCTCCAGCTGGCGCTCATCAGTAGCTTGGTGATTGAGAGCGAGGGAAGCTCCGAACTGGGAGGAGGCATGGTTGTGTCGACCTCGCCCTCGGGGCCCGGGCCAGTTGGGGTGTGACCTGTGGAACTCCTCCAGAAGGTTGGGGTCCAAGATATCCTCCCGTGGGACCCAAGCTCTTTCCTCAGGTCCGTATCCTTCCCAGTCCACCAGGTATTCCAGTCGGCCCTGGCGCCGCCTTGACCTCAGCAGGTCCTGCACCTGGTACGCCGGGCCGTCCTCGGTGATAAGAGGCGGAGGTGGATCATCCCGTCGTACGGGCTCGGAGGAGGCAGGGTCCACATACGGCTTCAGAAGGGAGACGTGGAAAGCCGGGTGAATTCGATAGGTGGCCGGGAGCTGGAGGCGATAAGTCACTGGGGTGAGTTGTTGGATTATGGAAAAGGGACCATTAAACTTGGGACTTAGCTTCTTGCAGGGTAAACGGAGCCGCACGTCCCGAGTGGAGAGCCAGACCTTCTGGCCAGGAAGGTAGGTCGGAGCCTCTCGTCTTCGCCGGTCCGCCTGGAGCTTGTGGCGGTGGACAGCACGCTGGAGCTGCCGATGTGCGTCGGCCCAGCCCAGACCTTGCTCACTCTCCCGGAACCAGTGATCCACCGCTGGGACGTCCGAGGGGGTGCCGGACCACGGGAACAGCGGGGGCTGGAAACCTAGAACACACTGGAAGGGTGTTAATCCGGTGGAAGAGTGTCGCCAGAGTGTCGCAGGGAGTTTTGAGCGTACTCGGCCCATCCAATGTACTGGCTCCAAGTGTGCTGTCGGTCGTAGCAGTAAGTCCTGAGGTACCGCCCGATCTCTTGGATCCGCCTCTCCGTGTGCCCGTTGGATTGTGGGTGGTAACCAGAGGAGAGGCTCACCGCGATCCCCAAGAGCCCAAGAAAGGCTTTCCACACCCGAGAGATGAATTGGGGTCCGCGGTCCGAGACGATATCCTCTGGTAGGCCAAAGTTCCGAAATACCCGCCGGAATAGCTGCTGGGCTGTCTCGAGAGCAGTAGGAGCCTTTTCTAAGGGGACGAGACAGCAAAATTTAGAAAAACGATCCACTACCACGAGGATGCAAGTTTTACCTTCAGAGGGAGGCAGATCCGTGATAAAGTCCACCCCTAGGTGGGACCAGGGGCGATTCGGAGTGGGTAGTGGGTTGAGCTTTCCAGCGGGTAGCTGGCGTGGGGTCTTGGAGATGGCACACTCTCGACACCCACGGACAAACCTCCGGACTTCCTTGGCCAAGGAGGGCCACCAAGTATTGTTCCTGCAGGAGGGAGATGGTGGTGTTGGCTCCAGGGTGACCCGATCCTACGGAGGAGTGCACAGAACGGATGAGGGGGAGGCGTTGGTTGCGTGGCACATACTGGCGGTCCGACGGACACCCAGGCGGTCGTCGCGAGGTGGGATTGAGGTGACCCAAGTGGCTGGTGTCCATTCAATGGGGCTCACTACGAGGTCAGGGTGCAGGATTGGGCTCTGGATCTCCGGTTGGCTTCCTCGGGAGCGTGTAGGCGGGATAGGGCGTCGGCCTTGGCGTTCTTGGACCCGGGTCTGTAGGAAATCGAGAAGTTAAACCGGATGAAGAATAGGGCCCACCTTGCCTGTCGGGGGTTTAGCCGCCGGGCCTCTCGTAAATATTGCAAGTTCTTGTGGTCCGTGAGCACTGTGAAGGGGTGAGCGGCTCCCTCCAACCAGTGCCTCCATTCCTCCAGGGCCAGTTTCACCGCCAGGAGCTCCCGGTTCCCGATGTCATAGTTCACCTCCGCCGGAGTGAACTTGCGGGAGAAGTAGGCGCAGGGGTGAAGACGAGCCGGCTCCCCCTGGCTCTGGGAGAGTACGGCCCCTACCCCGGTTGTGGAGGCGTCCACCTCCACGGTGAACGGAGGATCCGGATCCGGGATCGGACGGATCCGGGTGGACGAGTAGGGGGAGCGGTCGTGAATGCCTGTTTCAAGGCCCGGAAGGCCCCCGCGGCCTCTGCGCTCCAATTCAGGCTCCGCGGCTTGCCCCTGAGGAGAGAGGTAAGAGGGTGAGCGAGAATGCTGTAGCCCTGAATGAACCGGCGGTAAAAGTTGGCGAACCCGAGAAACCGCTGGAGCTCCTTGACGGAAGTGGGCAGGGTTCCGGCCAGGAAGTGACCGCCCGAACCTTCTCCTGATCCATGTGTACCCCTCGGGCGGAGATGACATAGCCTAGGAAGGCTAGCTGGGTCTTGTGGAAGACGCATTTCTCAGCCTTGAGGTACAGCTGGGCATTCCGGAGTCTTTGGAGCACACGGGCGACGTGCTTGAGGTGTTCGTTGGGATCCCTGGAAAAGATTAGAATGTCGTCGATATAGATTATAACGAATTTTCCCAGCATATCTCGAAACACCTCATGCATGAAGTCCTGAAAGACAGATGGTGCGTTAGCCAACCCGAATGGCATCACGAGGTATTCATAGTGGCCTCTAGGGGTGACAAACGCCGTCTTCCATTCGTCGCCCTGGCATATCCAGATCAGATTGTACGCGCTGCGAAGGTCCAACTTAGAGAAGATGGAGGCTCCGCGCAGCTGCTCCAGGGCGGCAGGGACGAGAGGCAGAGGGTACCGGAACTTCACTGTAATGCGGTTTAGGGCGCGATAGTCAATGCAGGGTCGAAGGCCGCCATCCTTCTTACCTACAAAGAAAAAACTGGAGGCTGCAGGTGACGTGGAAGGTCGAATGAAGCCTTGCTCAAGGGCTTCGTTCACGTACTCCTCCATAGCCCCTTGTTCCGGCCGGGAGAGCGGGTAAATCTTACCCCGCGGTAGTGGTTCGCCGGGCACCAGGTCGATTGCGCAGTCCCAGGGTCGGTGCGGCGGGAGTCGGGAGGCTCTGCGGGGACAAAACACATCCGCGTATCTGGCGTAGACCCTGGGGATATCCGGGGGTTCCAATGTCTTCAGATCCTCGACCACAGCGGCGGTGATGGGCACCCGGTGAGCTAGAGGGAGATCAGGGAAACACTGATGAAAACATTGATCCCCCCATTTCAGGATTTCTCCGGTTTCCCACGATACCACCGGGTTATGCTGCACCAGCCAGGGGCGTCCAAGTATCACGTCCGCTGTGGATCCCTCCAGCACCAGCAGGTGGAGTGTTTCATAGTGGAGTAGGCCCACCTGTATCCCCACCGGCCCCACTTGGAAGCGGAGACACCGTCTGGTCAGGGGCCCCCCGGTCACTGATCGGACCTGATACGTGGTCTGGGTCCGCTGTGGTCGTAACCCCAACTGGCGGCTGAGATCCCCGGCGATGAAATTCCCCGCTGAGCCGGAGTCTAGTAGTGCAGAAACCGTAACCGTACCGGTGGGGGTGGAGATACACAAAGTGGTGGTTAGCAGTTTCATATTATGTACAGGCGGTAAAATGGCACTCACTGCGGCATGTGGGGCGAGCAGGGGACACTCGCGGATTCCGTGATCGGGACGGCCGCAGTACAGGCAAAGTCCTCCAGCGACCCTCCGGCGACGTTCGGCCGCCGAGAGTCGGCCGCCACCCAGCTGCATGGGTTCTTGGGAGAAGGCGTCAGTGGAAGATAGCTTGTCTGGCTGGCACGCGGAGACGGCAGGACTCAGCTCCGGTTGACAGGAGCGGAGCCGAGTAGAGTGGCACACCGGATGGCACGCTGGATGAAATGCTCCAGACTTTCATAGTCGTCAACCGCCGCTAGCTGAAGGCGCAAGGTTGGTTCCAGGCCCATACGATAGGTGGTAAGCAGGGCGTGTTCGTTCCAACCGCTTGCGGCGGCGTACGTGCGAAACAGGAGCGTGTAATCCTGGATGGACCGGGTGTCTTGGGTGAGCCGGTACAGCTGCTCACCTGCCGAAACATCCGCTTCCACTCGGCCGAAAACCTCCCGGAAATGCGCAAAGAATTCCTGGCAGGTGAGGAAGGCGGGGCTTCCATGCGTCCACAGTGCCTCCGCCCAGCGTAGCGCGGGTCCAGTGAGAAGGGAGATGACGTAGGCAACCTTGGATCTTTCGGTGGGGAACAGGTTAGGTTGCATTTCAAACACCAGAGAGCACTGGAGAAGGAAACCGTCGCACTCCCCCGGCGAGCCGGCAAATGGCGCGGGCTTGCACATCAAGCTCGGGATCATTGGTGGAGAGGTGAGCGGAGGAGCGACGCTGGGCTGAGAGGCGGTGCTGGGCGTTGCGGAGGCGCCGGGGGGCGTGGTAGCTGCTGCGAGTACAGTCGGAGACGGAGTCGCTGCTCCCAATGCGTTCCCCATACTTCCGGGTTTACTGTTGGGGTCCGGGCTTCTGTAACGGACAGACACACCACAGGAACCGGGATCAAAACAAAGGGATTTTATTTTAACGAAAGTAAGGAGAACAGAAAGCAGAGAACTCCGAGGAGTATAATAATGCGGGCGTACGTCCCTGTACGGCCCGAATTGAGATCGCGGAACTGGAGAAAGCTCCGTGGAGACGGAGCGCGCCGGCTCAGCGGCGAGCAAGGTCGCGCCACGGGACTCGGGAGTCAGGGCGGCTGGAGCCGGCGGGAATAGGACCTGATTAGAAAATCAGAGAGAAAAAGGTTAGTAGCATTTTACCCTTAGGAGGATTCGAGTCTGTGTCTTCGTCTGACATAAACGAGCCCGGACGCCGGAATGAAAGGCAGACTGGTTTAAATGGCCAAGCTACTGATGGCCGAAATTAGCTCCAGCTGGCGCTCATCAGTAGCTTGGTGATTGAGAGCGAGGGAGCTCCGAACTGGGAGGAGGCATGGTTGTGACACCTATGGCAGCCTATAGCATAAATTGACCAAATATATACGGAACACAAACAGTAAGCATTCTGAACTATTTACATCTTGATAACCGTAAAACAAAACAAAACAAAAACAAGCTGGAAAGCAACAAAACAACTGGGTAAAATCAGACACTAATATAAACCACGCCGAGTAAATAAACAGTCCGGTTATATGAGAAATATGTTTACACTTTACACCGTTTGCATAGTAATTATGTATTTTCTAGCTTTGTCATTATTATATATGATATGTAGTGGTGCTGGATTAAATATCAGTGTCGTACCGCAAACCGTCATTACCGCGGAGCTGTGGCCGGTGTTACACCGGATCTCCCTCAGATCAGCCCGGGCAAACCGTCATTACCGCGGAGCTGTGGCCGGTGTTACACCGGATCTCCCTCACATCAGCCCGGGCAAACCGTCATTACCGCGGAGCTGTGGCCGGTGTTACACCGGATCTCCCTCAGATCAGCCCGGGCAAACCGTCATTACCGCGGAGCTGTGGCCGGTGTTACACCGGATCTCCCTCAGATCAGCCCGGGCAAACCGTCATTACCGCGGAGCTGTGGCCGGTGTTACACCGGATCTCCCTCACATCAGCCCGGGTAAACCGTCATTACCGCGGAGCTGTGGCCGGTGTTACACCGGATCTCCCTCACATCAGGCCGGGTTTGTGCGCTTTCTGCCGCCGTGTGGTCCGAATAAACAGAAATGCTCCGGTCCTTACATTTACTCTGCTTTTCTTTTGTGTCACGCTGTAAGATATTAAAGCAGTCGCTGTGAGAATGAAGTGTGGACACACGTTTACCCGGCTTTGGTGCGGGCTGTAGACTGCTCTGAGATCAGTCCAAAAGCCGTTCCTGTTCCAGACCCAGTGATCTCCAGCAGCGCCCGCGCTCTCCCTCAGGAACGCCGAGTATCCGGACATTATCGCGCCGCCATCTCGCTTCCACATCCTCGCAGAGATCTCATCAGAACACGCCGAGAGTGAGAGCTCCATTCCGGCCACGGTGTGCCTTCACTCCCGCAGCGCGGCTTTAGCGCGGCTTTATCGCGGGACAGTCGCGCCTTCACCGCCTGCAGCTCCGGTACAATGTGCGCAGTTCCGCTGATTTCGGACCTTAAAGAGAACAGCAGCTCTGACTACAAGTGACTCAATATCGGCCTTAGAAAGTGCCTGTGGAGCGACGGGCCCCTCATGCGGGCCCCTGACGCGGGCCCCTCACGCCAGGGGGAATCAGGCGAAGATGAGGCCGCATCCGCTGCACCAGGCCGGAGTTGTGACTGAGTTGTACTACGAGTTTCAGACAACACATTTACCTCCAGAAACAAATAAACAAACAAAAGGGAAATCAGGAGAACAAAAAATAAACCGAAAAACATAAAACAATAACAACAATAACAACAATTATTTACCGGAGTGTCATAAACACCGCGTCCTGCTCCATAACACGCTCCACAGCGCCCCCTAGTGTCGACACGCTTTGAGTAATGAACCCTTCTGAGATACACTTTAAGGGAAAAGCTTCATTTCTCCATCATTACCGCATTGTTTTTATTTGTTTTTTCTCTTTTGTTTATCACTGTTAAATTAAGAAGCTTTTGTTGTCATTAAAAACATAATTAGCTGATGCACAACGCAGTGAAATGATTTTGATATTTGGAAATGATTTTGAGTGATTATTGTTGACTGTTTACTGCGCCTCTTTTTACCACTTTGTTTTTGCCTCCTTGTTCAAATAATAAATAAGCGATATGACTATATGAAGTGTTCTGTTTTATTGTGAATAAAATGTGGGTTTTATGAGATTCGGAAATGGAATTATATCTTTATATTCTGCTACAAAATGATCTTTTTCACTTTTCATTCCTGTGTATTCTGTTTTAACGAGATCAGAGACTCGTCATTTAGAGACATGTAAATAATGATAAATATCAGTTCATAATAAAAAGGACAGGGAGTAAAATAGTTGCTGAAGAAATTTTATTTGACTGCACTTTCAGTGTAATCCAGTGCACATTGTGATTAATCCCGTACACCAAGAATGTTAATGATTAAAAGATTGTCAGAAAATCACATTATTATAAATCATCAGAAAAAGTTTTTCCCCGAATTAAACAGAAGAAATGAAGGTTTTTATGGAGCTGCAGAGTTACAGAGATCTGCGCCGCAGCAGAACATTGGATATCCTGACATTATCTGGTACTGCGCACACTCAAACCGAGTGGAACATTTCTTTTGCACAGTGATACCTGAGGAGGAGAAGAACAGAAACCTGTTATTATTACATTTCCCAGTACACACTGATCAAAGAAACAGTAAAATCTTAAACATACCAGTAAATGTAGGAGCTCTGAATGAGATACAGGTGTTTTGATTACCCTGGCAGGTTTCAATAGTACATTTTCCATCTCGACCGCAATTGTAACACTTAAGAGCAGAACCTGTGCAGAGCAAACACAAGAACACCTTTTTCAGAAGCACTTTAATGTTTAATAACAGTAATAAAAGTAAAAACAGAAGCCCACAGTACTGTGTGTAAGGATTAGTTTAAATCAGAATAACGATATTAAATCTGGGTTTGGAACAGAATGGAATCTCGTGTCGCTCACCAGCGCTCATCAGAAGAGCAACAACCAGAGTCACGATCAGCATCTTCATCATTCTCACACTGAATTCAGCAGATTCTTCAATACTGTGGAATTATACACACACACACACACACACACACACACACACACACACACACACACACACACATTCTCACACTAAATTCAGCAGATCCTTCAATACTGTGGAATTACACACACACACACACACACACACACACACACACACACACACACACACACACACACACACACACACACATACACACACACACACACACACACACACAACACACACACACACACACACACACACACACACACACACACACACACACACACACACACACACATTCTGTTATATGAATTACACATGTAGACTAAAAGATCTTACCTGGAGTTTTGATGCACTGCAGATGAAGTCGAGTCTCTGAGTTTGAGGTGTGCAGATGTTTAAATCCCACTGCTTCATCTTTCCCCTTTAAATAAAGCTCGTGTAGACGTTCCCACCTGCCTGCTCACATGATTCTCCAATCACATGCATTATCAAGTCAAACACATCCAAAGGGAACAATACATTTTACAGGTAAACAGTTGTTTAAACAGTTGTGTACACAGAGGATTGGCCTGTGGATATGTACCAGGTCTGCTCATTCTGAAGAAATGAGGGTTCCGTCTTAAACCAGAACTCCCCAGGTGGTGTTAAACGTCCCTCACACCAGAGAACATCGAGTGAAGATTCTTCACCACATCAATCTTCATCACTGTATTGAGCCTTAACTTCCAAATCACACAGTCATGCTGTAATCACATGAGCAGACGGCACGCCATCATGACGTCTGATACAGCGTCTCACACGGTCACTACGCCATCATGACGTCTGATACAGCGTCTCACACGGTCACTACGCCATCATGACGTCTGATACAG
Source organism: Kryptopterus vitreolus (assembly GCA_030449085.1). NCBI lineage: Eukaryota > Metazoa > Chordata > Actinopteri > Siluriformes > Siluridae > Kryptopterus > Kryptopterus vitreolus. Next base: position 6,464,354 of record JACRUU010000021.1, read on the forward strand.
CGTCTCACACGGTCACTACGCCAACATGACGTCTGATACAGCGTCTCACACGGTCACTACGCCAAACATGACGTCTGATACAGCGTCTCATCACACGGTCACTACGCCATCATGACGTCTGATTCAGCGTCTCACACGGTCACTACGCCATCATGACGTCTGATACAGCGTCTCACACGGTCACTACGCCATCATGACGTCTGATACAGCGTCTCACACGGTCACTACGCCATCATGACGTCTGATACAGCGTCTCACACGGTCACTACGCCATCATGACGTCTACGTCTGATACAGCGTCTCACACGGTCACTACGCCATCATGACGTCTGATACAGCGTCTCACACGGTCACTACGCCATCATGACGTCTGATACAGCGTCTCACACGGTCACTACGCCAAACATGACGTCTGATACAGCGTCTCAAACGGTCACTACGCCAACATGACGTCTAATACAGCGTCTCACACGGTCACTACGCCAAATCATGACGTCTGATACAGCGTCTCACGTCTCACACGGTCACTACGCCATCATGACGTCTGATACAGCGTCTCACACGGTCACTACGCCATCATGACGTCTGATACAGCGTCTCACACGGTCACTACGCCATCATGACGTCTGATACAGCGTCTCACACGGTCACTACGCCAACATGACGTCTGATACAGCGTCTCACACGGTCACTACGCCAACATGGCGTCTGATACAACGTCTCACACGGTCACTACGCCATCATGACGTCTGATACAGCGTTTCACACTGTCACTACGCCATCATGACGTCTGATACAGCGTCTCACACGGTCACTACGCCATCATGACGTCTGATACAGCGTCTCACACGGTCACTACGCCATCATGACGTCTGATACAGCGTCTCACACGGTCACTACGCCATCATGACGTCTGATACAGCGTCTCACACGGTCACTACGCCATCATGACGTCTGATACAGCGTCTCACACGGTCACTCACCAGCAACACAAACGGTCACTACGCCATCATGACGTCTGATACAGCGTCTCACACGGTCACTACGCCATCATGACGTCTGATACGGTCAGTCTTCTTCCTGCACCAATTCACTGCTCCATTATAACCCGTGGTACGAAGTTCACCAGATTCCCAGCGTCACCAACAACTCCTTCCATCATTTCCAGTTTCCATCTTCCTCATCCAGTCGAGTCATTTCTGGATTTCTTTATTTTCCTCTTCAGCTTCTAAAGGATGGACGTTTGCAGCACATCTCTGTTATGTGGTAGCACAAGTCAAACTGGGGTCACGTGACGGATTTGATCTGATTGGCTGTGAATGGTAATAAGTGTGAGTGTGTGTGTGAGTGTGTGTGTGTGTGTGTGTGTGTATTTATTGGTCATGTGTTGGTCTTTGCACCAGTTTCCCCGAGCGGAAATCGGCGTTGAGGGAAGCGATGGAGAGAACGGAGGTTTATGAGTACGTCTTGTTTCTGACGTCGGGATTCGGACAAATTCACTTCCAGGTGTCAAATTTCTCCTTTTCTTTTTCACATCAAATCTTTTCTGTTATTTACTAAAAAGAAACATTATTGTTTTGGGTAGGAGTTTAAATGTCTTCACACCTTTGAGTTGGCCGACGCCGGTTTTTCCGCCCAAGCACTGGATTACTGTAAAAGCATCACCACGACGCTCTTCAGAGTCTCTCTGCCCATCAATAAACGACTGATAGAACTGGCTTTATCTGTGCGTCTAAACACAAACATCACAAACGTTTCCCAGCGTGCACATGTCTCATCCGTCACTCATTTATTCCCTTTTTGTGTCTTGTAGCTTTCGGAGAAACTAAACTCTGGAAAGGAAGAAGACGAAGAAAAAGAATGGGTGAGAAAACTTCACCAGCTAAAAGAAGGTACGCACTCGGGCGATGAAGACGAATCCGGCTCCTCGTCTTCTTCTGAAAATAACGACTTCTACTTCATGATGGAGGAATCCATCCCTCACGCAGAACCCAATTATCCCAGATACGGTACGTCAATCACAAACGCTCCAAACCTTTCAAACGCTATATTAAAGCAGGAATCCACAAACATTTACATCCCCACCTTTAAATCATGCCACAGATATATCTTTATATCTTTATATTTTTGTAAATGATTCACTGGTCTGGAAGGAAAAGAGACAAACAACAGTTTACTTTCAGACATGCGTTCGGGATTTCACTGTGGGAATCACACCACGCCTGTCGGAATGACAGACCAATCGCCACAGCGATGCGGGAGTCCCGCCTTCTTATTGGCCCTTTTCATGCATGACACTGATAAAAACTGTGATGAGACTGTGATGTACATCAGTCTGTGAACCTGACTTTACACTTCTCACCAATCACAATCACCTCACACTTCACACTCATTAATATGCACATTTTTCATTTGAATTGCACTGAATATAAAAAGGTCATTATAATGGTAATAAAGTTTATTAATACATGGCTTGGAAAGAAATGATCATTTGTCTGTGCAAACAAAATGTATTAACGATAAAAGTGTTAAATCAGTACAATTCTACAGCTTTTGGTTTGTAATAAAGTCCAGTACAGAAGATTTATTTGTGTGTGTGTGTGTGTGTGGTGTGTGTGTGTGTGTGTGTAGAAGAAAAAGATTTCTGTTATACGATTGGAGGAAAGTTGGGACAGGGATCGTTTGCTACAGTCTTCAGTGCAGTGCGTAAAGCCGACGGGAGACAGGTACGGGGGCGGGGCATGGTGGAGTGGGGCGGGGCGAGGCGGGGCGGGGGATTCCTGTCCTGCTTCATGTTCTTCTTCAGAACATTTCAGGGGTCTTCACAGCAGATCATCGGTCTCTCTCTCTTCGTCCTCTACATCATGTATATACTCCTCTTTGCTTTTTCCTATTTTCCTCCACCCTCACTATTCTTCTACTCAACACCCACATCACACTCTCCTCAATACTCACCACATTTCCATCTGCATCCTTTATCATTCTGACTTCAGCACGTCCGTCCCGGATCGCTCCCTCGGCCTGGAAAACCGCTACAAATCCTTTCCTCCTCCTTCCTCACACGCCTTTCCCTCCTTCCTCCATCGCCTCCCTCGTCCGTCATGTGAAATGTACTTTTGATCAGAGTGTTTGTGTAATCCTCCTCTGAACAGGTCGCCATTAAATGTGTCAACAGAAATCCATACGACAAATTCATCACCATCATAAGTAACAATTTCTGCATCAATTACAACCACCTGATGCTCTCTCATGCTGTGTGTGTGTGTGTGTGTGTGTGTGTAGCCCGGACACACCTACCCCCTGCCTGCTGAGGTGGCTTTAATGGAGATGATGTCGAAGCCGACTTGCTGTAGGAACGTGGTGGAGCTGCTGGACTGGTTCGAGTCGCCCGCTTACTTCTACTTGATAATGGATTATCCCGTTCCCTGCATGGACCTGTGGAAATTCCTGAAAATACACAAACACTCCGTACCTGAAGCGCTGGCTCGGAAGATCACGCTGCAGGTGGTCCATGCCGTTCTTCAGTGCTGCGAACATGGAGTTCTTCACCGAGACATCAAATGCCAGAACATTCTGATCAATACGGACACGTTGGAGGTGAAGCTGATTGATTTCGGATGTGGAGATCTGCTGACGGACGGATCCTACACCTACATTACAGGTCAGAAGACGGGAGGTACACGTGGAGGACGCAGACGAAGGCTTTTTGGTGACGTTTCCTTTCTCCTCTCTCAGGTACTCCGAGTATCTGGCCTCCTGGGTGGTTCGCCGACACGAGGTATTTTGGCATCTCTTCCACCATCTGGAGTCTGGGCGTCCTGATGTTTCAGATGGTTTGTGGAGAGTTGCCCTTGGATGAAGATAACGTCGTTTACGGGGTCGAGTCCTTCAGTTCGGATTTGTCCGATGGTGAGAAAAAGCATCACTGTGGAATACAAAAGGACTAAACAATATTAATCGTTTTCTTTGTGAATTGTTGTTACTTTGCGTTCACACAGACTGCGCTCACCTGATGAAATGGTGCCTGGAAACGAACCCTTACAATCGTCCGTCTTTAAAAGAGATCCTGAACCACAGCTGGTTTCGGGAGGGGATTTTCCATGGGACGTGAGGACGAGGCTTTTTGTGCCGTTAACTCGCCGGTCGTTTCATCTACAACCGGAGTTTAGAAAAGTTTTGAGAAATAAAGGAGAAATAATAAAACAAATATAAAACAAGTGAAAATGTTATTACTTTAATACCAATATGGAGAAATATGGAGGTGAAAATAAATAAACAATAAAAGTATATTGTTCTCCGTGTCTGGAAGGCGAGGATCAGAATCTGTTTATTGTGACACCTTGGTCCGGGGAAATGTTGTGTTTCACTGTGTACTGCACTGTATATTGTGTAAATGACATTATAGCCTACTGGAACGTGATCTATATTTCCTGTTATGGATGCTGATGATATCAGTGATGAACATGTCTTAACAAGTCTAACACTCAATGTTAACGTCTCTTTTATGACCAATTACCAATTATGCTCATTAAATTCATTATGCTCATTAAGTTAAGCTCCACCAGCGGAGGCACCCTAAGTAGTGCACTAGGCTGAGAAACACTAGTTGAGTGAAATCGTTCAGCACTGAAGTGTGCACACATTTTTCACAGGTAAACTGACTAGAACTAAAGTAATGCACAACAGTATGATGTTTACAGATGACTATAGTTGGTATTTGGGTCATTCCATAGTGGTGTTAAATTTGGGGATAATGAAGAATGTTTGCACTTGAAATGGTGGAAAATGGCACGAATAAAGTGGTTAAAAAGTCATACTATAACATTTGCAATTGCGTGGTTGTTTTGGGTTGTGTTTTGTGTTAAATTAAAAATGAGAATTTTTATGACTGTATTTTTGTATCTATACATGTTGCTTTCTCAATAAAAATAAGTTGGAAAAAGAAAAAGCGTTTCAACACTCTGAACACTACCGACATCTTGTGGTCAAAAGGTGAAAATGCTGTATGTTAAAAGTATCATTTATTATTATTATTACTATTATTATTATTATGATGATGATGATGATGATGATGTCAATAAAAAAATAATCAGTCCTGCAATACGAATGAAGAACGGGAAAAAAGCGAGAATTTACTGCTTGTGAAATCTCCAGGGGTCCAATAAACCATTCAGCGACACGTAATCAAAGAAGGATTTGTACATTGCAGATGGGATACAACACGAGAACTAGAACGATCTAAAACTGGGTTTAAAACATATTTATTCATTTTTGGGTGTGATTTAAACTGAGTATTTAAGAAAGGAAGACTACTCAGTAATCTGTTTGTGAAGACAGGATCATCAAACTTAAATATAATCAATAAATATTTACCAGCAAAATTGTAGTCTGTATCAATGTGCCAGCTACGGTGACATATTTACCATTCTTATCTGGAATGACATGTGTAGGCGAAAATTGTATACTCTTATTAACTAGGATGGACACGCCCCCTTACCTTAGAGTTGAAATTAGAATGGAACGTTTGACCCACCCATGAACGGTGTGGCCTATGACAGCCTATGACAGCCTTATGACAGCCTATGACAGCCTTATGACAGCCTATGACAGCCTTATGACAGCCTATGACAGTCCATCACACAGCCTATTGTAACGGACAGACACACCACAGGAACCGGGATCAAAACAAAGGGATTTTATTTTAACGAAAGTAAGGAGAACAGAAAGCAGAGAACTCCGAGGAGTATAATAATGCGGGCGTACGTCCCTGTACGGCCCGAATTGAGATCGCGGAACTGGAGAAAGCTCCATGGAGACGGAGCGTGCCGGCTCAGCGGCGAGCGAGGTCGCGCCACGGGACTCGGGAGTCAGGGCGGCTGGAGCCGGCGGGAATAGGACCTGATTAGAAAATCAGAGAGAAAAAGGTTAGTAGCGTTTTACCCTTAGGAGGATTCGAGTCCGTGTCTTCGTCTGACATAAACGAGCCCGGACGCCGGAATGAAAGGCAGACTGGTTTAAATGGCCAAGCTACTGATGGCCGAAATTAGCTCCAGCTGGCGCTCATCAGTAGCTTGGTGATTGAGAGCGAGGGAGCTCCGAACTGGGAGGAGGCATGGTTGTGTCGACCTCGCCCTCGGGGCCCGGGCCAGTTGGGGTGTGACCTGTGGAACTCCTCCAGAAGGTTGGGGTCCAAGATATCCTCCCGTGGGACCCAAGCTCTTTCCTCAGGTCCGTATCCTTCCCAGTCCACCAGGTATTCCAGTCGGCCCTGGCGCCGCCTTGACCTCAGCAGGTCCTGCACCTGGTACGCCGGGCCGTCCTCGGTGATAAGAGGCGGAGGTGGATCATCCCGTCGTACGGGCTCGGAGGAGGCAGGGTCCACATACGGCTTCAGAAGGGAGACGTGGAAAGCCGGGTGAATTCGATAGGTGGCCGGGAGCTGGAGGCGATAAGTCACTGGGGTGAGTTGTTGGATTATGGAAAAGGGACCATTAAACTTGGGACTTAGCTTCTTGCAGGGTAAACGGAGCCGCACGTCCCGAGTGGAGAGCCAGACCTTCTGGCCCGGAAGGTAGGTCGGAGCCTCTCGTCTTCGCCGGTCCGCCTGGAGCTTGTGGCGGTGGACAGCACGCTGGAGCTGCCGATGTGCGTCGGCCCAGACTTGCTCGCTCTCCCGGAACCAGTGATCCACCGCTGGGACGTCCGAGGGGGTGCCGGACCACGGGAACAGCGGGGGCTGGAAACCTAGAACACACTGGAAGGGTGTTAATCCGGTGGAAGAGTGTCGCAGGGAGTTTTGAGCGTACTCGGCCCATCCAATGTACTGGCTCCAAGTGTGCTGTCGGTCGTAGCAGTAAGTCCTGAGGTACCGCCCGATCTCTTGGATCCGCCTCTCCGTGTGCCCGTTGGATTGTGGGTGGTAACCAGAGGAGAGGCTCACCGCGATCCCCAGAAAGAGCCCAAGAAAGGCTTTCCACACCCGAGAGATGAATTGGGGTCCGCGGTCCGAGACGATATCCTCTGGTAGGCCAAAGTTCCGAAATACCCGCCGGAATA
>JACRUU010000021.1:6473376-6533376 GCA_030449085.1 Kryptopterus vitreolus
CCAAGTCAAAGTCCAGATTTGAATCCCATTGAGATGCTGTGGGGTGACTTGAAAAGGGCTGTACGTGCAAGAAACCCCTCAAACATCTCACAGCTGAAAAAGTTCTGCATTGAGGAGTGGGGTTAAAATTTCCTCAGACCGATGTCGGAGACTGGTAGATGGCTACAAGAACCGTCTCACTGCAGTTATTTCAGCCAAAGGAGGTAACACTCGCTATTAGGGGCAAGGGTGTCCTATCTTTTTCCTCAGTTAGAATAGGCATTTTTGTAGAAATGACATTTACAGAAGATCTTGAAAAGACTTTTCTTCAGTTTTCTTTGTTTAGTTGGATTATTTTAATCTCTCTGTATTGTTGAAAACTGAGATGAAATAACCATTTATTAAAAATGTTACAAAAAAACCACATGCTTTCAAAGGGTGTCCTAATTTTTTCACATGACTGTAAATATATTTCTTCATACTGTACATATGCAAATAGTATTTATTGTTATATATACACTAATTATTGCACCGCGAAACGCACTTCTGGTTGGATGCTAACTTTATTTCGTTGGCTTGTTTAATAAAAGTTGAATCTAATCTAATCTAATCTACATCTGTTTGCTTTAACCCAGAATGATCCTGCATTTTTTTATTCCCAGATAATTCCCATTATTTGTGTTTCCATTCCCCTTCAAAACGCTCAAATTCATTCATTCATTCATCTTCTATCTATCTACCGCTTTATCCGATCTTCCCTCGGGTCACGGGGAGTCTGTGCCTATCTCAGGCGTCTATGGGCATTAAGGCAGGATACACCATGGATGGAATGCCAACCCATCGCAGGGCACACACACACACATTCACACACACATTCATACACTAGGGACAATTTTCCAAGGTGCCAATCAACCTACCGTGCATGTTTTTGGACCGAGGGGAAACCGGAGAACCCGGAGAAAACCCCCCTGAGGCACGAGGAGAACATGCAAACTCCACACACACATGGCCGAGACGGGAATCGAACCCGGACCCTGGCGGTGTGAGGCGAACGTGCTAACCACTAAGCCACCGTGCCCTAAAACGCTCAAATTTAAATAGCGAATTGAAAATACTAATAAATAATGTAAACGCGTCAAATTCGCAAAAACTCACATGTATTACAAAAAAAAGTTTATACGCTCGCATGAGGTGTTTTTTTTTTAGACTACGCGAAAAAATGATAATTCGCAAAACTGTAATGGAAACAGTTTTTCCGCATTTCCAGGTCACATGATATACGTGTGATTGGCTGCGATATAAGGAAGCCACCCCATTGTTTTTTTGAGTGACGTTGCGAGAGGACGAGTTTTAGTCGCATGATATGGAATAATGAAAACAGCGTCATTTCGCAACAGTTTTTTATATCGACATTTCGGAAATATCGCAAAAGGTTTTTGGGGGAGGTGGTAGTAGCCCAGTGGTTAAGGTGTTGGCCTCTGGACCAGAAGATCACGGGTTGAAGCCCCACCACCACCAAGCTGCCACTAGTGGGCCCTTGAGCAAGGCCCTTAACTGCTCAGTTGTAAGTCTCTCTGGATGTATCTCTGGATACATGTAAATGTAAGTTTTACGCAATTTTGTAATAGAAACGTAACTATTGAAGGTTTACAGCCCTCAAAATGTGTGCAATTTTGCGTTAATGAGCGAAACCCTTCTTTTGACGCATTTCGCAGTTCAGCGCTGCTGCATGGGTTCATCTCGGCTGCTATTTAGTACATTTCACACTGACTGATCCCACCTTTTTGTCATCGCACTGTTGTTCACATGCATATTAGAACAGCAGTATCTGGGTCAGATGCACTAAGTAGATTGTTATGCTAAATAGTTGTCACTGAATGCAGTTCACTGTGGATGGGAGAACAATCAGGTGAACTCACACTCTTCTGTCGGCGCAAGTTACAATGCCTTCTTTTAGTGTGTGTGTGTGTGTGTGTGTGTGTGTGTGTGTGTGGTGTGTTGTGTGTTGAAGCTGTATTTCTTGAGGCTAAGGGCAGCTTTGGGTCTTTTTTTTTGTGAGTATGTATCCATGGTGACCAAGTAGGTGTCACAACGAGGAGGTTGGTGTTCTCCATGCCAGACACACACTCCATGAAACATTCATACGCCGAAGCCTTAAGTCAACGCACAACACAGTGTGTTTTTCGGGCCGAACCCAGGCATTATGTTGGGCTCCCAGCGAACTCCAGAGAGGTACAACGCGGATCTCTCTGCATCCGGCCTTAACAAAGCCTCACCGCGTCCTCACTAACCTTTTATTGTGCTTTTTGTGTGTGTGTGTGTGTGTGTGTGTTTTCATGTTGTGTCTCTGGGAACAAAAGACCCTCCAGCTCAAGCAGCTTCTCCTCCACTGCCACTGCCAGGTGAGGAAGATGCACCTTTACACTTTACAGTTTTTCCTTCCTGTGGGTTTCACTGAGGATTAATTGTCACTTGTTTTTGTATTTATTTATTTAATTTTTTAAAAAGGATTTATACACAATTTTTCCTTCTTTATAACAGAGTGTGGTTACAGCAGTGTTAGGTAGATCAGATTTCTGATTCCGGGACCAGAAAAAAACAACAACTGGGAAAGACATTGCTTTTTGGAGTATGGGAAATGTTTCTATATAAAAACCCCTGGATTGTACAGACGAGGCCATGCATTATAATACTTTTTTTCCTTTCTTGTTTTCTCAAGATCTAAACATAACAAGATGTTTGTTTGTTTGTTAAACCTCTGGTGATCTTGACATACTTACCCCTCTACTGCACAGTGTTGCCCTCAGGCATTTCTTAATCCCTAAATCTAGCGGATGCCTGTTTACATTTTTTGCAATCAACTAAAATAGTCAAAAAGCAGCAAAGGACAATACAATAAGGTCTGGGAGTCACTATCCAGCATCATTTTTGGTCATGACTTGCTTTTCTGACACATTCTCACAGGGGTACATGGTGTGAGGACAAGGTAAGATTATATACTTTGGTAAACTTATTTCATTTGCAGTTGACTTATGTTAACTTTTTCACATTTTGTAAAAGATTTTGTAAAGCAAGAAAATACTTTTTTTTTTGGTGGGGTAGTCGAAAAAAGATGTAAAACCTTTTTGAATCAATAAAATAGCCCAAAATGAACGAAAAGATGATGTGGATATGATTATATAATCAACCGGCAAAAATATGTGCAGTAGATGGTTAATTTACATATGACATTTACATAACCTTGTTTCCTTGTGATCAGTACGTCATGTTAATGTGTCTTCGGCATAAGAGTATTTTCGAGATCCAGCATTAGTGATAATAACCATAACCATTTGCGGCACCCGTGAATGTTTTGCTCATATTACCCCTGATATATGATCTAGAACATAAACAGTAATGAATTTTTCTTCGTATTTGGCCTAAGCGTAGCGGTTGTTCTTAAATGTTTTCAGCAGGAAGCCTCCGTGAGTAGGGTATAATCCTTCCGAGGCCCCCGAAAAGAAAACTCATTATGCAAAATATCCACTCAAACTCTCACACACAAGTTTTTACTCCTCTTGTGTTGTGTCTGCTGAGTTTTGAACACCAAATACGACTTATACGGCTACAGCTCCCTGGTGGTGGGGTGGGGGGCGCTAGATGGCGCTAGAGAGGCTGCAGTGAAACTCTAGGAAATAAGGGAGGTGGGAGCTCAGTGGTTAAGGCATTGGGCTCCAGACGGGAAGGTCGAAGGTTCAAATCCCACCACCACGCTGCCACTTGTGGGCCCTTGAGCAAGGCCCTCAATTGCTCAGTTGTAAGTCGCTCTGGATAAGGGAGTCTGCCAAGTGCTGTCATTGTAAATGTCTCGTCTCGTCTGGACTTTCCTGAAGTGGCACGGACACTGAACGATGTGGAAGGGAAGATAAATAAAAATAGATAAATCAAGTATTTTCTTGTAAACAGGGCTAGTCTGTAGAAACTGTTTGATACTAACTTATCCTGTTTACTATATTTTATTAAAACAGTAAATAGGCACCTGACCATCTCACCCATATGTGGTTTTCACCACACTGTTATGTAATCGTATGCGAAGAAGAAGAAGATCTCGAGTGTCCTGACCTCTTCAACCCCGACCTCTAATAACATCTATGTCTGATCTCATTAATGCTGTACTTTAAAAACACTTTGTATTATAACAAAGCTTATTCCACCGGCCACAAGTGCCTATAGTGCATTATAATCTTTGTCTTGTTTTATTTGGAAGACTGAACGTTATACAGCAAAGCACTTTAACGCCCGAGTCTTTTTGGTTACTGATCCGGATGAAGTCGCCTGAAACCCAGTCGGCCTGAAAATTTAATGAATGCGTCCTCATGTGCCGTTCGTGTTCCAAGCCAAGGGATTAGGACCAAGCGTTGTCATCAATACTATCAATATTATGATGTCATTAGTTTAGAATCATTTCTTTGTTTGTAAGCGGTGCATCAATGATTAACGAATATTCTTTTTGTTTGCAGTTGCCTCAACGATGAGAGCAACAGCCTGAGACAGCAGAAGCTGGAGAAGCAGGTGAGAGGGACTTTTTCATGATTTGATAGGCATTAAAACCACTGTAGTGTATGTTTCTCCTCACCTAAAGTTTCCTAACGTTTTTATTGGTCATGTGTATTGATTTCATCGACCGTTTGTATAGTAAATATTAAACATTAAAGGAAAGTTAGGGACAAAATGAAAATTGTAATAGCCATGATGCACACTACCGCTTGTGTGGAAGCATAGTAAAAGTTTGTTATCCTGATGATTTGTGTAATTTAAAACTCATTACTTTAAAGCAGGGGTGTCCAAACTTTTTGCACAGGGGGCCGGATTTGATGTTGTAAAATGTGGGGGGCCGACCTCGGCTGACGTTCATTACATAAAGCAACAATATATTTAAACAGAGTTTAGCAAGTGTCGCGCCTAGCGTGCCGACTACAGGCCTCGTCCCGTCATTCCCAAGCCATTCTGTTTCACATTTTCTTTTTTATTTTCATTTTAACAATCAAACATGTATTTTGGTTCATTTGAACATGAATTATATTATCATGGGAGTTCAATGTTCACAGAATTTTTGAATAACAGAAACGATTATCCACAAGTGCAGGACTAATTTGATATATGACATATCATCAAATATAAATGTTGATTGAACGGTTTATTCTGGAGTGAAAACTGACAACTTGTCTGAATTTGTGACTGAACAAAACAAAATTAAGTCAGAGTTATTTAAATGACAAATGACTTGCCTGCATTAATGTGACGGGTGATACTGAGATCTAGACTGCAGCACAAGTAAAAGTTTACACGGGGTGATGTCGCATAGAGTGCTCCTGCCTCTAGTGGGTAAATTAGGAACAGCAATTAGGAACAGCACTTATTAAGTATATGTGCGGGATGTAGAGTGCTCCTGCCCTCTAGTGGGTAAATTAAGAACATCACTTATTAAGTATATGTGCGGGGTGTAGAGTGCTCCTGCCCTCTAGTGGGTAAATTAAGAACAGCACTTACTAAGATATGTGCGGGCCAGAAGTTATTAATTTTATTACAGAGGCTGAGGGCCAGATTAAGTTTGACCACGGGCCGCATTTGGCCCCCGGGCCGGACTTTGGACATGTCTGCTTTAAAGCATAGCAAAAATATTTCATCTTCATGCTCTATGTTGACTTTGGATTCATTAATAATAAACATCCATTTCAGTTTCAAGTTTGCCGTCTTTGCACACATTATACCACATTATACATATTTTACTGGTATATATATATATATATATATATATATATATATATATATATATATATATATATATATATATATATATATATATATATATATATATATAAATTAAGTAATAAATAGTGTTTAAGTACAGTACTTTACATATAAACATAATGAAAGAACTCCATCCCACACCAAGATTTCTCTAACCAATCTCAACCAATCAGGAAGCTTTACTTAGCCAAGTTCTGTACGTAGCCAATAGGAACACAACAGTCTGCGTCGCTGATTTGTACACGTTTACTGTAGTGATTGTTTATCGTGTAACTGTTAAGTGTACTGTACTGTTATTTTACTGTTATTTGAAATCTTATTAATGTACTTTAAATGTGTTTTATATACATTATGTGGACGTGAATTAGGGCATGTACTGTACATTGCATGTACTGTACTATGTTTATAAAGTAACATGAGGTAGATTTTTACTGTAGATCTTTACATCAATATATCGCGATTTTTCGAATATCGCAACGGGTCTTGGAACGCAACCGTTGCAATGTATCCCGAGAACATCTGTATAGCTTTTATATGTAAAGATTGTGTAATCCATTGTGACTAAAGCTGACCGAACAAGAATTCCAAAGTTCAGGTACTGCAATGTGCCTATGCAAATATCAACCCTCTTTGTGCTGACGTCAAGACGTTGAACCTATTAGTGAGCATAGGTGGGTTTATAAAGGGTTAACTTGTATCACAAGTTAACTTGTATCCCCCCCCCCCCCCCCCCTACACACACACACACACACACACACACACAAAACCACACACACACACACACACACACACACACACACACACACACACACACACACACACACACACACACACACACACACACACACACACACACACACACACACACACACACACACACAAGGATTGTGTGAATTCCGGCTTGTTGGTGGCGCGTATGCTTTGATACTAGCGCTGTTTCGATGCTAGCGCAAGGGGTTCTAATTCATCATTAGTGAGACTGTTGGTTTCCATTCATGCAAGTTGGAGTCCTGGCTGGGTTGGCAAATTGATCCTCAGTACCCAAAAACACGCTGCTGTCTTGTTTTCTTTTAAGTTTGATTATAATTTGTTTTTTTAGTAACTGTCTTCCATGTTAGCTTGCTGCTCGAGCTCTGCATTGGATGTTTCGGCCGGGTGCTTCGAGCAGTGGACAACCAGGACTATTACAGTCCCTGCATACATCTTGTTAAAGGCCTGATGGTCTTGTTCTCCAGACTGCTTCGTGGATGGTTTCTTGTTTTTTTGTTATTTTTGAGTGTATTGTCTTGTGTATGATTTTTGGGTTATTTTGTTTGTATATTTTTTTTTTATATTTCTTTGTTCTTTTAAATTAATGATTGTATGCATGTCTGGTTAGAGCTGACTGAGTCCATCTTAATTACAGGTGCTGGCCTAACAAAGGCAGGGAGGCAGATTCTTCACGTGTGCGTGTGTGTGGTGCTGTGGTGTTCACTGTGTGCGGTGCGAAGCCGATTTTCTCACCATAACTTCACTGGGTACGGAGTGAGTGTGTGCACTGATACCAGGTGAACAATAAATGTTGTACTGCCTTTGTAAGTTTATATTCGTTGGCCAAGGCCCTGTAATTTTAGGTTGAACATGTACTCTAATCTACTGCCATTTTAAGCTGCATCGTGATGTTTTTCTTTTCTAAGGTTTATAAGTGAAATGATAATAAAACAAAGCATCTTTTGGATCCACGTCTCTTGCTCTATTTTTTGGTAGAATCGAACCTGTGAGCCTTTGAGTATTTTTGGTGATTTTTAAGTTGAGTAGTATATCTCCAGGTGAAATTCCTGGAGTGGCGTAGTCGACATTAGCTTAATTATTTCTATTGCCCTGTACGGCAATATACATTCATATGAGATAGGCACGATGGTTTAGTGGTTAGCACGTTCACCTCACACCTCCACGGTGTGTGTGTGTGGAGTTTTGCATGTTTTGAGGAAAAGCCCTGGAAACCTCAGGGGGTTTTTTCCTGGAAACTCCGGGTTCTCCGGTTTCCCCCCCCCCCCCCCCCCCGGTCCAAAAACATGCACGGTAGATTTGATTGGCACCATTGGAAAATTGTCCATCTAGTGTATAAATGTGTGGCTGTGTCAGTTTTCAGGACAAGAGACATGTCCAAAGTCCGGCCCGGGGGCCAAATGCGGCCCGTGGTCAAATTTAATCTGGCCCTCAGCCTCTGTAATAAAATTAATAACTTCTGGCCCGCACATATCTTAGTAAGTGCTGTTCTTGGCAATTTACCCACTAGAGGGCAGGAGCACTCTACACCCCGCACATATACTTAATAAGTGATGTTCTTAATTTACCCACTAGAGGGCAGGAGCACTCTACATCCCGCACATATACTTAATAAGTGCTGTTCCTAATTGCTGTTCCTAATTTACCCACTAGAGGCAGGAGCACTCTATGCGACATCACCCCGTGTAAACTTTTACTTGCGCTGCAGTCTAGATCTCAGTATCACCTGTCACATTAATGCAGGCAAGTCATTTGTCATTTAAATAACTCTGACTTAATTTTGTTTTGTTCAGTCACAAATTCAGACAAGTTGTCAGTTTTCACTCCACAATAAACCGTTCAATCAACATTTATATTTGATGATATGTCATATATCAAATTAGTCCTGCACTTGTGGATAATCGTTTCTGTTATTCAAAAATTCTGTGAACATTGAACTCCCATGATAATATAATTCATGTTCAAATGAACCAAAATACATGTTTGATTGATTGTTAAAATGAAAATAAAAAAGAAAATGTGAAACAGAATGGCTTGGGAATGACGGGACGAGGCCTGTAGTCGGCACGCTAGGCGCGACACTTGCTAAACTCTGTTTAAATATATTGTTGCTTTATGTAATGAACGTCAGCCGAGGTCGGCCCCCCCCACATTTTACAACATCAAATCCGGCCCTGTCTGAAAACTGTGCAAAAGTTTAGTTTGGACACCCCTTCCTTAGGCCGTAAATAAATTCCTGTTAGACGAATAGCCACTTCATGTGTAATCCAACTACTGTTTAATTCATGGATCTTCAACCGGGAATTTGCGACCCCTATTGGTTTCGCGGCGGTACTGCAGTGAGTCCGCTAATTAATGTTGGATCAACAAATACATTTTTGTAATAAAAAAATAACGATGGGGAAAAAACAAGACAAAACATTTAACTTTAAAAACGTTATAAGTATAAGTATAACGTTGTTATAAAGTTATACACACCTGAAAGCTGATGTAAATGCACGTTCATGTGTAATTGTTCATGTAAATGCGTAAAAGTCCACTTGATAGTAAAAGAAAAAATGTATGAACGATGCAAATCAATCAAAATAAATAAATAAATTGTGATTTTAACTGAAATAAATGTTTATGATGCGCAAATCTTTTCAGAATATATATGAAAATATACTGTTAATGTACAGCAACATAGTTCTAATGATCTTAACATAATATAACTACTGTAATATCATTAGTGTCTATGATTAGTATTAGTACCAGTGTTTGACATTTTATATCACAGTGTCTGTCTGTATCGCCTAAAGGGGTCAAAGCCCCGGTTTAATCGCTTTGAACAGCTATGATATGTGTGATTTATTGATTGGTTGTCAAAATGAAAAGAAAATCATCTTTAATGTACTTTGCATGGAGGTTGTCGCTCAGATGAGCAAAAAGCAATGGAATACTGATCAGCAGATTGTGAGTTCAAATCCTACCACCGCCAAGATGCCACTCTTGGACTCTTGAGAAAGGATCTTAACCCAGTTGTTTAAATGAGGTAATTGTAATGGATGTCAATGTGCTTATGAATATGCATATACACTATATAGGCAAAAATACTGGGGCACTTCAAATTTAACCGAAATATTCCCTTTACATGAACTAGGAGACTGGGATATGTGGAAGATCTCCTGTTGTAGAGTACCGACCCTATTGCGATGAGTATAAACACCTATTGCACCCGTGGCCTCCTAACCTTCTCTTTCTAGAAGAGCGGAGCTTATTGTATTATCAAATGGGAACTTCATGTGAAATTCTAAACGAGGTTCAAACTTCAGTGTTTAATAATCATTTACATAAACTGTAAACGATTTTTTTTGCAAATTATTTCCAAATAAAATCATAGAAAATTAATTTATTAGAAATACAATATATCAAGGGGGCACGCTGGCTTAGTGATTAGCACGTTCGCCTCACACCGCCAGGGTCCATGGGTTCAATTCGGCCATGTCTCGGCCAGTTTGTGGAGTTTGCATGTTCTCCGGGTTTTCTCCAGGGTTCTCCGGTTTCCCCCCCCCCGGTCCAAAAACATGCACATTACAGTAGGTTGATTGGCACCTTGGAAAATTGTCCCTAGTGTATGAATGTGTGTGTGTGTGTGAATGTGAGTGTGTGTGAATGTGTGTGTGTGCCTTGCGATGGGTTGGCATTCCATTCCATTCCAGGGTGTATTCCTGCCTTAATGCCCATAGACGCCTGAGATAGGCACAGACTCCCCGTGACCCGAGGGAAAGATTGGATAAAGCGGTAGAAGATGAACGAATGAATGAATGAATGAATATATCAAGGTCTAGTACTTCACTCAGTGGTCTAAGGCGCAAGACGTGGTATCACAAAGCTGCCACCCTTGGGTCCTTCAGCATGATCCCTTAACCCTTTGTGCTCCAAGGGTGCTGTGTAAAATCGATAACTTTGCTCTCTGACCCCAGTCCAGCCCCCTTCCCTCCCATCTGGGATATGCAATAAAGATTTTCACTGTGCTGTAATGTATATTATTCTTCTATTTCGAATATTATTAAATATGCACATACTAGTAAGGGTGTAACTCAGTGGTTTAAGGTGCTGGGTTACTGATCGGAAGGTTGTTCTGGGGTTCGAGCGCCCGGTATCACCAAGCTGCCAAGCTGCCACCCTTGGGTCCTTGTGCAAGGCCCTTAACCCCCTGTGCTGTAACGTATATGTGACAAAGTCTATTCTAATTCTTTTTCATTTTAAAGGTTCATTTTAATATGTCTTATTTTCCTTGCATATTTCCTTAAAGAAGCAATTTAATAATGTGAGAATACCTTTGTTTGGTGGTGGGGGGAAATAAGTGATTGTTTTTTGTACTTTAGAAAAAATTCTAATATTTTTACATCACAGCAGATCAGTCAGTAAATGTTACAGCACAATATTTGCTGCAGAGCTTCAATCTTCATGTAAGTTACATTTGATGCTCTAAATTAGAATGATTACTAAACTACTATTTACTACTAAATCTTTTTATTTCTGCAGAAAAACCGCCAACCTCTTTAGTAACCACCAGGTGGCAGTGTGATATTTTAAAATGGTCCTTGTTTCAGGCTGGTGAACAACCTATACGTGTGTTTATTGCGTACACTAGTACACTATGCACTCATTGGCCATTTCAATTAAATCCACATTTCTGAGTTTGTGGGCTGTCCATATGACTGATATGTCTATCAAATAAACATACAATATGCTTTCAGAGGCCTGTAAGGTGACCATGCAGTAAACAACCCTTCGATTTTCGATTGCTTTGGAGATGGCCTTATAACCTCTCGCAGCTTGATGATTCCATTTTTCTGGTCATTTTAATTACATGAGTCTATCCGAGCAGTGATCATGTGGCACGGGTATTTATATCAAGTTTATTACAGTCATGGCATTGTCACTGACGGTTCCGCAGCTATTTTTTACCGTGCTCTCAGTTATTCGGAAAATCATTTCCGTGTTTACCTACAAAGTCCGACGGTCAAATATAAAACTACAACAACCTCAAAAAGAAAAAAAAATAATAATAAAAGAAAAAAAATCCTCTCATTAGCAAAAACATTGAAGCGTAGATTATTTTCAGATTTGTGATGGGCAATCTCCCTCACTTAACAGAAAGAAACCTCCGCCGGATCCGAACTTGGCGTCCTACACAATTTCAGACCTCCATGCAAATTGAATTAAACGCACAATTTCACAAGGCGTGCTCATGCTTATTAAGTAGCAGTCGTGTGCTCTTTTTCAGCATGTCTCACTGATCTCGACTCAAATCTACCTCATGAGAAAAGTACAAGTTCAGTTTAGTTTAGTTCATTTTCATAAATGTATAAAGTGATGTTCCGAGGGCAAGAACGCCTCCTTTTGTGATTGGTGTTTACGTGACCAGGCGAACGCACGGAACGCGCATAAGACGTTTGATATCCAGATTTTCATCGACGTCGTTTACATGACTGAGCAGTTAAGGATTTTTCCTCAAGGGTGCTACGTCAGCTCAATAAGCCAAAGCTGATAGGAACCATGGTGCATTTCGGGTTTCCTACTGCTCATATCTTACTCCATGCTGTCATAGAGAGAGAGAGAGAGAGAGAGAGAGAGAGAGAGAGAGAGAGAGAACATAATAACAAGGTTCGTTTCCAGGAGATAAATCTGTACAACAGATGCTTCATATCATCCTTGTTTCGAACCTGCCTCTCCTCTGTGCTGCTACAGCTATTACTTTTCTTTCCTGTCTCTTTTATGTGCTGTTATGTCTATCAACACCTCTTTCTACTATCCCACAGTGTCAACTTATTCTCTATGAAGTATCTGTCGGGTGCGATGGCACTGGACGTAAATCATCTGCCTCCTTCTGCCCTTCCAAACCTTTTCTCAAACCAAGCAGAGAAAAAGCTTGATTACTTGGCAAGTGAAATGAATGATGAGTTGAATACAGGAATATTACAGCCCGCATTTACTCATTTGGCGATGATAATTGTTCGTTCGTTTGTTCGTTCTAGCAAAGAATGCTTTCAGAAATATAAATAATGATTGTTTATGTTTTGTCAATTGAAAAAATGCAAAATCAATCAATCAATATTTGTTGTGAGTGACTTTAGAAGAAGTAGAAGTAGTGGAAGTGATGTGCACGACCCCCACAGGAGCCCTGATCTCTAACATCATGGAGTGTGTGTGGGATTCCATGAAGAGACAGAAGGATGTGAGAACGTCTACATCCACAGAAGATCTGTGTTTACTTCTCCAAGATGGAACAACCTACCAGCCGAGTTCCTTCATAAAAACACTGTGTGTAAGTGTACATAGAAGAATTACTGCTGTTTTGAAGGTAAAGTGTGTTCACAACAAATATTGATTTGATTTCCATTTCTCTTTTCTTTATTCACTGCATTTTGTTCATTTATGAAAGTAAATAATTAACACTTCCATTTTTGAAAGCATTCTTTGTTTACAGAATTTTTTCACACCTGCCTAAAACTTTTGCACAGTACTGTATCTCTCTCTCTCTCTCTCTCTCTCTCTCTCTCTCTCTCTCTCTCTCTCTCTCTCTCATCGCCTCTCTATATATATATATATATATATATATATATATATATATATATATATATATAGATAGAGAGAGGTAGAGAGAGAGAGAGAGAGAGAGAGACCCTGAAATTGACCTGCAGCACAGTGACCCTGACGGTAGAACAATTTAACACGACAGATTCCACTTCTTTAACTTTAACATGAGTGAAAAAAAATACAGTCAGTTTTTTAGCAAAAAAAAAAAAACACTTCTACTTGAGTGAAGGATATATTTACTTTTGCCGCCTACGTTTGAGTCTTGAAATCCATGCGGAAAATGTCAAAGAATGAGATCTTCCTACAGGACGAGATGCTCTTTCCTATTTTTTTTATTAGAAGTAGGGGACGTCATTTGCATATATGCTAATCTTAATTGCAGGAAATATGACTCATCAGTAAATCTATTACATAAAGTTTCAATGAGTAAATAAGCCGTAATATTTACCCTACATTTACGGCATCCAGAGCAAATGATCTCATTGATTTGACTGAGCAGTGGCAGCAGTGAAATTTGAACTTGAACCTTCTAACCTCAGGACTGAAGGGGGCGATAAAGAGTCAGTACAGTAAAGAGTTGGTAGTACATTGCGGTATGAAACTTTCCTTAACCTTTTCTTTTTGTTAGAACCTACAGAACTCTCATTTTCAAAGTATGATGGGCAAGGGGCACGGTGGCTTAGTGGTTAGCACGTTCGCCTCACACCTCCAGGTTCCGGGTTCGATTCCCGTCTCGGCCATGTGTGTGTGTGGAGTTTGCATGTTCTCCCCGTGCCTCAGGGGGTTTTTCTCCGGGTTCTCCGGTTTCCCCCGGTCCAAAAACATGCACGGTAGGTTGATTGGCACCTTGGAAAATTGTCCCTACTGTATGAATGTGTGTGAATGTGAATGTGTGTGTGTCCTACGGTTGCCATTCCATCCAGGGTGTATCCTGCCTTAATGCCCATAGACGCCTGAGATAGGCACAGACTCCCCGTGACCCGAGGGAAGATCGGATATATAGTGGTAGAAGATGAATGAATGAATGAAGAACCATAAATAAACATGAAGCCAAAACACACAAAACTGAGTTTTAGCCTGAGATTATTGGTGAGTAAAATCATGCCTCTGTGCTTTGATAAATGTATAGCGCCCCTCACTGTTAAAAATTCAAAGTGCACCTTGTTTTTAAGTGGGTCGTGTTCAGGGGTTACTTCTGGGTGGGACAGTTTTCTTCTCTAATCCAAATACATGCACTGTAGATGGATTTATAATTTGTTATTAGTTGGTTAAATTAGAATGTTTTGGCGTCCCACCACTGCCATGAGCCCCCGTGATCCTGTATATGATAAATGGGGAAAAATGGTAGAGACAGTAGTTTAAAAGTATTATTATTATCATTATTATTATTATCATTATTATTATTATTATTTCTGTGACTCTTTTCCAAATGAAATCTATTTTACATAGCTACAAGCATATATATGTATTTAAATGTATTCTATGTTATGTATGTATTTAAATTATTATTATTATTTCTGTGATCTTTTCCACTATTTTACATAGACCATATATATGTATTTAAATGTATTCGGGGCTTTCTGTAAATATGTCTGATACTGTAGTCTGTTTCTTGGAAGAGTGTGGGACTGGAGTCCATTAGAGACACGCCACTGCTTTACCCCACGGGAGGCATCTATGGGAGAGCAGAAACTCCACAGAGCAAGCGGGTGCTGGACCGTGCATGCTGGAAGTCTGTTGGATATTTTAGGAACGGAGGTTTTGAGGCAGACTATGACATATGGCAGACGGCGGAGTTTTTCAGGAGTTACGAACCGATCGTATGGGAAATGGGATGAAGCAACTTTTCAGTGGTGTTGTCAGTGTCTATATCTGTCACTGAAAGAACTTACCTATAGTAAAGTACACTGTATAACAATATAGCTGTCCATAAAATCAGCAAATCCCGTAAATATAAACAAATAATATGTTTTATTGTTTATACACGTGAGAACACATTGTCCATTTATTTTCTAGCGCAAATTTATTTAATTATCTTTTTAAATTATAATTTGTAATTTAAGAAATGAAATGGAGAACTTTGATCATGGCAAATGAAAACTATAGTCTACTTTAATGCCAGAAACTTAATCAAATGTGTTACAGTAAAACGAGCTAACATAACGTATAAACATAGCATTAGCCAACTAGATAACAGGAGAAAACTCAAAGTAGATATGATCCACAAGAAGTTCTGACCAATCCCACCTGATTGTACATGCACGATGAACCAAAATTAAGTTCTTAATTTGTTGAATATGAGAACTCCCGCTAAAAAGCTGGTATTGTAAGTTTAATAATTTCCCTATGCCATCAATACAATGTTCTGATTCTGAAACTGAAGAATCAGCGACAAGCCAATCAGATTCAAGGATTTGACTGAAGGCCAACCAGAGTCAAGGATTCAACAACAGGCCGGTAGGAGTCAAGGAATCAACTGAAGGCAAATCACATTCAAGGATTCAACAAAAGAGCCAATGAGAGTCACAGATTCAACTGACAGCCAAAAGAATCAAGAGTTCAACTATTCAGAGTCAAGCATCAAACTGGTGGTCAATTAGAGCCAAGGATTCATTAATGAACCCGTCAGATGCAAGGATTCAACTGATAGCCAATAAGAGTCTAGCATTCAACCAAAGGCTAATCAGAGTCAAGGATTCAACAATGAGCGAATCAGATTCAAGGATTTAACAATGAGCCAATCAGAGTAAAGGATTCAACTGATGGTTGATCAGAGCCAAAGACTCAGCAACAAACCAATCAAGAGTCATGGATTCAACTAAAGGTTAGTCAGAATCAAGGACGCAGCTGACAGCCAACCAGAGTTAGGTTGGTCAATAATCCTTTATTATGCATCTATGCTAATTAAGCAAGCTACAATACTGTATGGAAAAAAGATTATTCCACATTTAATCCCCCTTTTCTGTTATAATAAGCTTCTGCAAAGATGTCCCATTTGATTTTTGCATCAGGTCAGTCAGGTACAAACATCTCTCAGAGTACACCCCTCTTAATTGTGTAAATATTTTATTATATCGGGTCATGTGACAACTTGTAGTGAGTGTACAGTTTGTATAACAGTGGACATTTGGTGTGCCCTCAAAATACAGGTGTAAACCACTGACCACAAAAGGGAGTACAAGCCTTAGTGAAAATGTCCAAATTGGCCCCAATTAGCCATTTTCTCCCCCCAGTGTCATGTGACAGGTGTGTAGTGGAAGTTCAACAGGCCTCGACATGGTCAACCAAAAAGTTGAGTGCACGTGCTCAGTGTTATATCCAGAGGTGGTGTTTGGGAAAATAATATATGAGTGCTTCCAGCGTTGCTGTAGAAGGTTGAAAAGGTGAGGGGAGGGTAGGGGCAGCCTGTCAGTGTTCAGACCATACACTGTACACTGCATCAACTTTGTCTGCATGGTTGTCGCCCCAACAAGAAGCTTCTTCTAAAGATGATGCAAAAGGTGCCCACAAACAGTTCACTAAATGGACTAAAGATATGGATAACTAGTACCATGTCCTGTGGTCTGATGAGACCAAGATTTATTTGGTTCAGACAGTGTGTGTGGTGGAAACCAGGTGAGGAGTACAAAGACAAAGTGTGTCTCACCTAGAGTCAAGCATGTTGGGGGGAGTGTCATGGTTCTGGGGCTGCATGAGTGCTGCCTGGCACTGGGGAGCTACAGTTCACTGAGGGAACCATAAATGCCAACATGTACTGTGACGTACTGAAGCAGAGCATGATCCTCTCCCTTTCGAGACCAGGGCAACATGATAATGACCCCAAACACACCACCAAGAAGACCACTGCCTTGCTAAAGAATCGGAAGGTAAAGGTGATGCACTTGGCCAAGCATGTCTCCAAACCCTATTGAGCATCTGTCCACCAGCTCTGTGCTGTCGTCATGGAGGAGTGGAAGGGGATTGCAGTGGCAGTCTGTGAAGCTCTGGTGAACTGGTGAATTGTGACCACACAAAATATTTTGGCCCAATTGGGTCATTTTCACTTTGGGGTATACTCACTTTTGTGAGGTTTAGACCTGAATGGCTGTGTGTTGAATTATTTTGAGGAGACAGTGAATTTACACTGTTATACAAGCTATACACTCACCAAGTGTCAGTGTGGTGAAATGAAAAGATATAATAGAATATTTACAAAAATGTGAGGGGTGTATAGTGAAGACGTCTAGGGGTTCACTAAGCATTCACATAGAGTTAGCTCTCTATAGATAGACTTTGTGCATTGCCCTTCTGGAACTGGATTTGGGTGTCCTAGTTCAAGCAAAGGGAAAATCTCATGCAAGCAATTTACCACAGTAAACAGTATTTTTTTTTATGGAAAAAAAAATCTGGTGACCCAGCAGTTCTGTTAATATAATGTATTAACAATTTGTAATACTTCAGGGTAAATTTGCTACAGGATCAGATCCTTAATATCTCAATCCTTCCACACTGTATGTTTTGGCCAGACGCCCATATCAGATCAGTAGCATATTTAGCATAATTGCTTGCTTTTGCACATTGTACTTTACACTCCCGCCAATTTCCCTTTCTTAAATAAGACATAAACAACAAATAATAAAACAAACATCAAACAAGTTGCGGCGTCTGGATCGTGATGGGATTCTGAATTTGCAGAAATTGCTACTTTGGGTGAAAAAGCTGTTTGTGTAATTGCATTTAAAAGCTTTATATAGTATAATAAAAAAAAAAAAAAAAAAAAAAAACATAGGTTCTGGCTTTTTGAGAAATGAAGCCTTAATAAGGTATAGGCAGATATTTTTAGCGTATGAGTAAACAATATGTGGTATTTAAACAGCACTATTTAACCGGCCTAAAAATAACATTCGCATGAAATCCTCCTTTTGTATAACGATTAAGAATAGATTCTTACAATGATCTCGATCACCTCCATTGATTTTGTTATTCAGATCGCATGTAAGTAGTATTGAATTGCTGGTAATAAAAATAGCACATGGTAGTGAACAACAACCAGTATAGAATGTGAATTTGTGTTCAAAGACATTATTGGGTAAACAGTGGGACAGTTACGAAGGTATTATTGGGTAGAGAGTAGGACTAGTGTCGAAGAAGGGTGGGTAAAGAGAGCACTGAATGGGACTGTTTGAGTGGGTGGACAGGCTGTGGCGCTGTCTGCCGTGGCCAGGACACCTCCATTCATCTGCTTTTCACTTGTTAGTAGCCTTTGCTCTCAGCTCTGGCGGATGGATAGAGTGAAAATGCGTTGCTCAGGTGACAGGATGCTAAGAAGCCCGACTGGAATGTCTCATCTGTCAATTAGAGTTTATAACATGGAGTAGCAGATGCTCTGGAAATTTCGTGGCTATATGGGAAACTTGACACCTTTGAATTTGATTGCAGGGACCATATTGTGCCTTTAAGACCTTCTGTATACTATAGTTTATAATTAAGTACCAGCTGTTAAACCTTGATAAACCTTTATTCACGGTTAAATCCAGCTTTTATTTCAAAACTCTAAAGTTACTCACTGTGAACACTTAAATTCAATTTTACACTTTTTTGCTCAGGTCTAGTAATACAAAACGCAGACTATATATATATATATATATATATATATATATATATATATATATATATATATATATATATATATATCTATATATATATATATATATGTCGAGCAGGGGGGTGGGGGGTGGGGCGGTCAGTGTGTGAATCTTTGGGATTTGTAATCTTTAATATTTAATAAGTACCTGTAATTTAATAACGAATTACTGTTACTTTTATTTTGTAAATAAATTCCGTTACATGTAACTAGTTACTCTCCCAACCCTGTATATATATATATATATATATATATATATATATATATATATATATATATATATATATATATATATATATATATATATATATATATATATACTGCAGAGTGGCATGCATAGGAGCTGTCTTCAAAAGATACATACTGACAACATACTGACATACTCCCATGGATTGATGAGACCGGTATAAATGTTTTTGGAACGGATGGCTTCAAAAACATGTATGGCGTCGCAAAGTTAAGGACTACAAAGAAAAATGCATGGTGCCTACAGTGAAACATGGTGGTGGTAGTGTCCATATATGGGGCTCCATGAGTGCTGCTCGTGACCATTGGTGGCATCAAGATGTACCGCTCTGTACTGAAAGACAAGACTAAGACTAGTACTATCACTCTATGCCTTTGCTCGTCATGCAAGAACAGGTTGAAGTTGATTCAGTGGCCAAGTGTGTCTCCTGAACTGAACCCAATCGAACACCTATGGAGAATTCTGAAGTTGGGCATCACTCTCCATCCAGCATCCAGTGCTCTAAAAGAGGTAATTAGTGTAAGAATAGAAAAAGATAGCTGTTGTAATAGCTGCCTCCAAACCTGCTTCATTCCATACCTTAAAAATGATAGAGGCCATACAAAGTACAAGGTGTAGTAGTTCATTTGAGAAAAACTAAAAAATGCATAATCAAAGTTAATTATTTTTTATTAATTATTAATTATCTATTATCCTTAGTTTTATGTTATTTGTTACACATATGTCGTACTGCATATAAGCAACACACATTTCTGTTTAAAAAATTAAATATAAATTAATGGGATCACGTTTCTGCATGTTAAACAAGAATCTTGCAAGGATGAAAGATCTTGACATGTATAATATGCAAACTAAACATCAGGAATGAGCATCTGTCTTTATTTAAATCAGGGCCTGGCGTAATGACCTTCTATCTACAATGGAATGGGTTTCACCTTGAGGGATGAATAAGGTATCTCTATCCACCTGTCTGTCTGGCCTTATATTTATCAACACTAGAACATTTCCAAATTAATGTGCAACACTTGAGAAGGTGACTCGAGGAAACGTGGGAGAAAAAAAAACGCTGCAATACTTTTGTTATCTTGAGTTAAGTACATTTGCTATTGTGAGATAAAAATGAGGGGGGAAAAGAAAAACGGAGAGAAAGAATGCATGGCCTTTCTGGACTTCTGTACAAACAAAGCTGCAGCACATGATAAGAACGATTGCACTTCATAGTCTACAATTCTACTTTCATGATGAACAGTGTTGGGAAGGTTACTTTGGAAAAGTAAGAGATTGCAGATTACGAATGACCCTATTCAAAATGTAATAAACAAACTTTTCAATTACTTTATAAAAGTAAAGTAACTGATTACATTTGATTACTTTTACGTAATGACTAATATAATTAGTATATGCCCAAACATCTTATGATATGCTGTCAACCTTATTAGTTTTAAAATGGTTAGGTTTTTAATAACAGTTTCCTATTTTATTTGAATATATCAAATACAGTGGTACCTCGGTGTACGTAGTTAATTCGTACCTCAGAAAACAACTTTCACTGAATCCGATGCTAACTGAACCGGAATTATCCCATTTGTCTCAGTTCATGATCGTGGAAGCGATTAGTGCATTCCTCTAGATGCCGCGCCCGGAAAACATGACGGAAACAGAATGAAACGACATTTACCGACGCCAAATTCCAGACGAAAAATCAGACGATAGCTGAAGGCGACGTACGCTGAGAGTGATGCGCACACCGAGGTACCACTGTATACAAACTGACATTATTCGTTCCTTAAAACGGTACAAATCCATTGGTACATGGTTCTTTACTTTAAACACTTTGATGTTTATAATGTTCTATCATGAATGAAATCTGCATTCATAAGATTTGCAAATCAATGCAAAGCACACTTGACAGTTCACCTGGATGTTTTATAATGAGAATCTGTAACAGTGCTCATACTGAATGTATGAAACCTTTTTTCTTTTAAACAGTATCAAACCATGTGTTTAGTGTAATGTTACACCCCTATGTATAGCGCAGTGAAAAACAACACCTTTATAAATGAAAAATCAGTATATGCACCACATTTCTCTTCATTAGCTGATGAATGTTGTCATTCCAGTACCATATCTTTGTTAGGTCTTGACATATCGTACTGGAATGACAACATTATCTACATTTCCTGGAATTATCTACATTATATATATATATATATATATGATATATATATATATATATATATATAGATATATATATATATACTATATATATATATATATATATATATATATATATATATATATATATATATATATATACACAAAGATATGTAGCATACATATCTTTGTAATGTGAACACCTGCTCTGTAATACAGTAAATCACTGGCCCTGTGCAGGGCAAGACCTCTGACGCAGTATATGTGATATCACTGTATTCGAATCTAATAAACACAGATGGCCATGTGGTTCATAGAAAGGGCAGTGACATGGGAGAGAGAGAGAGAGAGAGAGAGAGAGAGAGAGAGAGAGAGATGAGACATGATTATGCTTGTAATAGTTGGTCTGGGATCATGAAGTTCAGTATGAGACATGAGTAAAGGTACCTGAGGAGCCTTAAGGATATAATAGGGCTATAATTTCTAAAAGATTGCCCTGATTGACGACTTCAGGATGAGGCAGCTTGGGAGGATGCAAAACACTTAATGATTTTTTTTCCTAAACAGCCACGATGGCTATCCTTAATCAAACTGACACACACACACAAACACACACTCGCGTATATGTTTCGTCCCTCAGCGAGTCCCACTTCACATTGGTTCTTTATCATTAAGTCACAATACAGAAAGCAATTGAACTTTCGAAACGCTACCTAATCCTGAATCAAATAAAAGTGCCAACGATTGCTGAACAAACACCATAAGTTCAGAAAGATAAGAAGACAATAATAGAAATGATGGTGTAATAAATGTATCTGGAGTTATAGGCTGTACATAGAAATAAATCTGATAATAATTCATTTAAGGTACTGCAGTATATGAGCCGGGATCAAAAACTTGTTCTGTTAACATGAATGTACTTTATCTATACGTTTACACACCGTGACCTTCAAAAAGAATCCCCCTGCACATCAATACAGCCCGCCCTGCATTTCTTTTCTGAAACGTCCCGAATGTCGTCCTGGAAGTCTCCTTTTTAAAAAGTGTTCAGGCATCTTCTGTGATTCGTGCTGGAGTTCTGTGAGTCTTCCCTTTTCAAAGTTGTGTCACCTATCTTCTGTGATTCTGGATCCTTCGGGAAAAGGGTGTAATGTGCAGTCGATCATCTGTGTATGCCAGTTAGGTTAATCGAGTGTCATTATGTGGATTGATCGTCGATGATTATCATGCACAAGCTGCTGAATGTCTTTTGGGATTGTTGATCTCTCATCATCTTCCATGGCCGGTTCTTCCCCTCTTGCATACAAGCCTCTAGAAACACCTATCGGTTGCGAAATATGTCAATACTTTCAATACAATATTCAATACTTTCAGTTGTTGACTGGGGGGGGGGGTGGACCTTTGTGCTCTTTCTAAAATTGTTGCCGGGGAGGGGCTACACTTTAGTCTGATACGGCAAGCGGGCATTTTCGTGGCGATTTGAATTGGACGGTTCTGTATTAATCTTCGGTGGGCCGGATTGTAAGAACCAACGGACCGGATGTGGCTCGCGCTCTGTAGTTTGCCCACCTCTGCTGTAGAGCCTTGAGGCTATGGCAGGTTGAGTCGGAAGACGGAGAAATCAGGTGCAAATAGTGTTTATTGTGCTTGAATAATAGACATATTTTTGCTTGGGGAAGGGAGGTGTGGTTAGGCTTGCAGGCACTGGGAGTTCGGAGCAAAGCGAGCTCAGGGTGCCTCCCGGAGTGTTTGGTGGCGGCGGTACAAAGAGCAGAGTCAGAGGGAGGGATCCTCGCTGCTGGAGGTGCTGCTGCCTGAGCGAGGAAATAGAGAGAGAGAGAGAAACATCAGTGGAACGTTGGAATATAAAGGACACTCTCGTCTCTACGGCTCTCTCCTTCTATACATCTCAGAATCCTGGGAGCCGCTGAGGAACACCTGTATGACTTATTTCCCAGCCGTGTCTTATTGCTGTGTTCCTCCATCCCACCTCCTCCCCTCCCTGCTGAGGCTTTCAATACTTCTGTCAGCAGTTGTGTTCGCTTCATGTTGTGTACCTTCTGTGGTTTCCGCGTCACAGAGACCCAAAAACCTGTTCCAGCATGGAACACCTTTGGGGATGAGTGTGAATGCTCACTTCAGCCTAGGTCTCCACACTTCACCTACATCATCCCAGAAGAAGAGTCTAGTTTATTGTAACAGCAAATGAGTACTAAATATGGAATGTGATGTTCAAAGAGAATCAGTCTTATGCTCAGGTGACAACAAACCTTTGTCAAGTTGCTGCTCTTCCAGGTTTTGTTCTGCTCGACTCCAGCTTCCTGACGAGGGTGCCACTGAGCTTCAGTTTATCCCTGAGGGTGCTACTGAGATCCACTTTTCCACCAAGGGTGCCACTGAGCTTCAGTTTATCCCTGTTTCCACCAAGGGTGCCACTGAGCTCCAGGTTTCCACCAGGGGTGCCACTGAGCTTCAGGTTTTCTTAGCGTGTCACTGAGCTTCAGGCTTCCACCAAGGGTGCCACTGAGCTTCAGTTTATCTCTGAGGGTGCCACTGGTTCCCTCTAGGGGTGCCACCGGGCTCCAGGTTTCCACTGCGGGTACAACTGAACTGAACCCCTGTCAGGCCTCCGTTTAGGAGGGTTAACCCAAAAAACCCAAGCAAGTTTTGTGCATGACCAGCAACACTGAGCCTTTCCAGTTCCCTCTTCCTCCCCCTTAGGTGTCAAGTTGCTTGGGGCCGTCGATAGACAGCCGTGAAGGGGTGTACTGTTAGGATCTTCTAAATACAGGATGAACACAGTTGAATTAATGATGGTTAGACTAAAAGCATCATTAATAAATTGATTAAAAGTCTCCTTTGATTTATTATCATGTAATACTCAAGATCGTGACCTTGAAGCTTCATTCAGCTTGATTGTCAGGATCTACACATTGCAATAATGTGTTGCTCATGGTTGTTATTTAGTGCTATAAAATGACATCCACCATAATCCACCGTCTCCGTCCATTCCTATTGTGCACGAAAAAAAAGTTTCTGGTGATAGAGTTCATAATCACAATTAAATAGTTAATCCTCTATTATTTTCTCCGTTCGAATGTGACCCATGAAATGTTCTTTCCAGTTAATTCATTCATAGTAGCACATTATGAAAATAAATGGGGAAAAAAATAAATCCTTGTTCTTTCTAATCAAGTCAGGGATTAAACATATCTGACCTATGCTTTCCGTTATAGCTCTGCGAGAAAAAAAAAAAAAAACACCATCTGATCCACAGGGTTGCCATGGAAATTAATTCAGCCCGTCTTGCCATGTATTTAATTTGATTGGAGCCAATATATTCACATTATCATTTCAAACTATCCGCAATGATCCCTGAACTTAGCTTTAACCTTAGCGTATGTATTACAGCAAATGAAATGGGATAATGTGGGAAGCAGCTCTGGTAAAATTAGGGATTACTTCTTCAATCCACGTATATAATGTCTGTGCTTTAGGACATTTCAGATAATGAAAAGACTGCACACAATTATCTTCTACATTTCTTGATTAAAAACTGCTTTCTAGATGAGGTTCGGATCTTTTGTACATGCATGTGTGTCTAAATCGGGGGTCCCCCAAACTTTTTTCTGTGAGGGCCAAATAAGTTTTCCTTTCTTGTAACACACTATTATTGTCGAGATTTATGTCTATAAAGCACATAAATCATAATATGATGTATTATATGACTTTAAATGTGTTTATTTTGCCTCCTAATGCTAGATTAATGCTTTTTTCCCCTGCACCATACAGACAAATGAGCATTACTTTCGAGAGATATATCGCCTATTAAAAGAAGAAGCATTATAATGATATCTTTTCATATTCATTGTTTCTGAAATCATAACAGTCACATCCTTATACATATGCCTATTATGTGAATCTATCAAATATATAGGCAACATTATTATCTAGAGATTGACCCATAGTGAGTTTTACTGATACATCAGGTAAAAAAAACGTCAAAGGTAAAATATTATAATTATAACATATTACATTTAATAAAATATAATTATTAAATATTCACCTGGATATAAAAGCAAAATGAATGAAAATGCAAATCAATTGAAATAAAAGACAACTATAAACAACTTAATAAATTATGATTTGATTGGAAAATGTACTATATTATATTGGAAAATATATAAAAAAATATACGCACATTTATGCAGGTACCGTACAACAACATAGTTCTAATTGTCTTGATATATTTCGATTATACTTCAGATTTGAAAACATTATTGGTAGATATCCAATTCATCTAACAATAAGGTTTTAAAATGGATCGCGGATTAAAAACCAACATGTAAAACAGTACTGAAGTTTATTACAAAAATAATAAATAATAAACAGTACTGAAAAGGTGCACACATGAAATAATTATGAATTGATTTATTAATACGAATAAATAAAATCAAATAAATAATAAATCTTATACAGCGCTCTCCCTGTGGAACATGCAGTCTCGGAACAGCACTTGGCATATATATATATATATATATATATATATATATATATATATATATATATATATAGTTATATATATAGTTTGGCGACCCCTGGTCTAAATGCTTGAAAAGAAGATCTATATAATGATCTATATAATATTAACACACACAAATACATTTCTGTTGATCATGTCACTCTGAACACCCCATTCAACGGTTTCGGAAAAACCCCATGACTCCATTCCATGGATAACTGAACAGCTTGACGATAAATCATTTTGGCTCATAAATATCATATAGGATATAAATACTCATATAGGATTTAGATTTGGGTTCTGACAGGGGCCATTCTAAAAATGATTATCTTATTTTTGAAGCTATTCCTTTGTTGACTTTGCTCCTTGTGCTGGATTTTATTTATTTATTTATTTATTTTTTTCCCCTCTTCATATTTTTAACTGTCTAGCAGAAGCCTGCAGGTTTTGTGCCAGAACAGATTGCAGTTCGAAGCTATCCGTGATCCTCTTTATCTTGACTAGAGCCTTAAAACTTAATTCAATTTGCTTTTTCCCTTGCATTTTGGCAGGGGCTATATCACATAAAAGGTGTCAAAAGATCTGCCATGATTTCTTACTAAAAACGTGTCCTGCGTCACTGTTATGGCTGAACCGAGGCGCTTCATATGACTACAACAATACACAAGTAAACTATCAATCTACAGTTTACACTCTGTTTTTGTCATCCAGTTCTTTATCCTCTATGACAGGAGTCTCCAACTTTTTCCAGGTCAAGGAGGCCTTAGGCAGTAGACATGTCACATGGATCCCCCTGTATAAAAAACGTCAAATATAACCACTGATGTTAATTGAAACGTATTATATTATACTAGTTATATTACGTTAAGACAATTAGAACTAAGTTGTTGTACAGTGCGTGCACAAATGTCTGTATATTTTTATATATTTTCAAATCTTTAAAAAAATATACATATAATATAAATAATTTGCAAAAACACATTTTGCAATAACATTTTAATAATAGATAGTTTAATAGACCTTTAATTTAAATAATTACATCTGATTACATGTAATATGTAGCAATTATACAATTTGTACATTTGAATATTTTACCTTTGATGTTTTGAACCGTGTTTAATTATTTCAACACCGATTGCTCTAAGAAAGTGCATAAAATTCAGCATATTTTAATTACACTTAGGTTCATGGAATCACCCCCCCCTTCTTCAAGTCTACACATTCTATGAACAAAAATTGCTCAACTATTCCCTCACTGCTATACAACTCCATTACCATAAGCTCTGACTTAGTAAAAACCTGGTAAAAGGAATCATGGGAATGGAAAACTAGTACACTCACAATGCTTTATTTTTTAACCTGGAAATCAGCATACCAGCATAGCTTGGCCCCTCTTTGTTAATCTTTGTTCTCTTTGTTAGGTCAGTCAGAATACTGTCTGAATAATTTGGCACAAAGTCCAACAACAGCTAGCCCATGCAGTGCGTCCATCCCTGCTGGGGAATCACAGGTACTGTATCTGACCATCTCACCTATGGCATGCAAGGCCGTTTCTAACCTTTTTGGCTGTATGGCTCCGTCTACTCACCACGATGCTCCACCCCCCCACACACCATGCAAATCGTGAACCTTCCGCAAAAAAACTTAATAATTGTCAAAATTATCGAAATAATTGAAGTGCAAAAAAAATAAATGCCTTTTAACATGAAAAATAGTACTGAAGTTTATTACAAAAATAATAAATAATAAACAGTACTGAAAAGGTGCACACATGAAATAATTATGAATTGATTTATTAATACGAATAAATAAAATCAAATAAATAATAAATCGAATACAGCGCTCTCCCTGTGGAACGTGCAGTCTCGGAACAGCACTTGGCATCGGTGATTCGTCTCTAGAGGCCGCTCTCATAATGACGCCGATTCAGAAGGTGCAAAATAATGCGGTATTAATTTTTGGCAATAGCTTTTAATTCCAGCAGTGTAGTTTGAAAGTTGTTATATATATATATATATATATATATATATATATATATATATATATATATATATATATATATATATACTATATATATATATATATATATATATATATATATATATCGTTTGGCGACCCCTGGTCTAAATGCTTGAAAAAAAGATCTATATAATGATCTATATAATATTAACACACACAAATACATTTCTGTTGATCATGTCACTCTGAACACCCCATTCAACGGTTTCGGAAAAACCCCATGACTCCATTCCATGGATAACATGGATAAAAATATACATATAATATACATAATTTGCAAAAACACATTTTGCAATAACATTTTAATAATAGATAGTTTAATAGACCTTTAATTTAAATAATTACATCTGATTACATGTAATATGTAGTAATTATACAATTTGTACATTTGAATATTTTACCTTTGATGTTTTGAACCGTGTTTAATTATTTCAACACCGATTGCTCTAAGAAAGTGCATAAAATTCAGCATATTTTAATTACACTTAGGTTCATGGAATCACCCCCCCCCTTCTTAAAGTGGAAGATGGAATCAAGTCTACACATTCTATGAACAAAAATTGCTCAACTATTCCCTCACTGCTATACAACTCCATTACCATAAGCTCTGACTTAGTAAAAACCTGGTAAAAGGAATCATGGGAATGGAAAACTAGTACACTCACAATGCTTTATTTTTTAACCTGGAAATCAGCATACCAGCATAGCTTGGCCCCTCTTTGTTAATCTTTGTTCTCTTTGTTAGGTCAGTCAGAATACTGTCTGAATAATTTGGCACAAAGTCCAACAACAGCTAGCCCATACAGTGCGTCCATCCCTGCTGGGGAATCACAGGTACTGTATCTGACCATCTCACCAAAATTATCGAAATAATTGAAGTGCAAAAAAAATAAATGCCTTTTAACATGACAAAATATTACATTATCAACCATTCTGTATTTTATGATAATTGACAGTTATCAATAATATAATCATGCATGTTTAAAAAGGACCTGCCATGACCCCAATGGCTTATCTTGTGTATAATCCAGGCTACTCTTGTGCTATTTATTCTTCTCATCACTTGAGCAGTTTATATTTATCACAGACAGTTTACGCTCTTGCCACTTGTGCACGAATCCCTGCAGTGTCAACAAGTATCCTACAATAAGCTTCAAGGCCTGTGCAATATTTAGCTTTTCCCCCCCTTATTGTATCTATTGCGTTATCCATGCGTTTGTACTGACATGCTGAACTTGTTTTGTTTTATTGTATTATTTTCTGTGATGTCTGATGTGTTATCTGTGCATGCTGTCTACTGACTATTGTGCTCTCTGTTGGTTACTAGCTAGTATATTTGAATCAACACATAAAGCCTTCGGAGAAATGCAATTTTGTTCTGCTTTGCTACACTGCTGCCCGGCTGAATGTACTTAGACTTAGAAATACTTTATTGATCCCGTGAGGGAGACAATTATGTTAAAGCAGGAGCAAATAAAACAAACAGTAGAAGAGAGAAGAAGAAATAAATGCAGGAGAATAGTTGGAGTTGTCTCTGCCAGACTCAACTTCCACTATCTTCCTTTTCTCCCAATCACAAACCTTACTCTCTCTCTCTAATCCTGATTACCTTCACCTGCTCCCAATTACACCTCCACTCAGGCTTCCTATAGAAGAACTCTCCCCACAACACTCCTGGTGCGACCTCGATAAGGACTCTACCATATCCTTCTACTGATTCGCAGTATTATACGTGTGCACTAAACCTCTGCTCTGGTCCCTAGCCTCCATTCCTGCTCTTACTCTTCCACCGGGTTACTGCCAAAATCCTGCCAATCCGGTTTCCACTCCTGCCCTCCCATTAACTCCTTCCTTTCCTCTATAAAAACCCAAATCTCTGAGCACCTTTTCTGCGCTCTCCGCTTCCTGTTCTCCTGTGCGATAACTAATAAACTCTTTGAATCCGTATCTACTGTCTGGACTGGACAGTCTGTTCCATTGGAGTACAGAGGAATTCTGTAGATGGTTGCGGAAGTGTCAAACTGGGATGAAACCAAATTACCATCACGGGTGAGGAAGTTGGAGTAGTGCACAACTACAAATACTTCACTTGAGGACCAATACTGATACTGTGTATAAGAAGGGATTGCGAAGGCTTTATTTTCTTTGGAAGCTCAGATCCTTCACAATGTATGCAGCATGATGCTGGATATCGTTTATCAGTCTGTTGTTGCAAGTGTCACAGATGAGTGTGTGAAGGATCCACTGCTCTCTTGCGGAAAAGCTGGAATTACTAGCAAAGAGCCCCGAATAGCAGCTTTGCAGCCAGAAGCTTCAAGTGAAGCCGGAGAGAGAGATAAGGAAGCTAGGCAAGAGTTGGAAGCTGAAGATCAGAGACAGGGATCAGGGAGCTAACTTGGATAGGCTGGAGTGGGACTCAAAGTCATATCCAGGAGTCTATGGCAGCCTTCAAATTTTGCTCCTCCCCTGTCGGGGTGGATTTCTTCTTTGTGGAGAAGGACCAGACCATTTGCCCATGCATCGACTACAGGGTCCTTAACACCCTCACCATCCTTGATCGATATCAGATTTCCCTCATGGCCTCCACCTTTGAACTCTATCACCTGTTGTGCATGCAACAAGGAAACGAGTGAGAGACTGCATTTAACACCCCTACTAGTCATTCTGAATATCTGGTCATTCTGGTCTTACCAAAGCCCTGGTGGTTTTCCAGGAGCCGGGCAACAAAGTACTTCCTATCCCAGATGTACCTTAAGGACAATCGCCTGCACCCATGCGCCACAATTACTGGCCATCAAATTAGCTCTGGGGGAGTGGTGTCACTGGTTGGAGGGCACTAAAACCCCCTTCCTCCTATGAACTGATCACCATAACACGGAATACCTCCAGTCAGCCAAACAGCTCTACCCCCACCAGGCAGTTGGGGCCTTTTCTTTTTTGTCATTTTCAATTTCTCCTGTCCTACCAGCATGGGAATCAGAACATCAAGCCTGATGCTCTATCCATGGAGGAGTAGGAGCAGAACACAGAAAACCATTCTCCTCAAGTCATTCTCTGTGTGCGCCTTGAGCCTGGACCTCAAAGAAAGGGTTACAAAGGCCCAGATGGAGCCCCTGACCCAAGGAGCTGCCCGTCAGGCCTGCTGTTTGTCCCTGCACTCGAATCTGCACTCAGAAGTCCTCCAGTGGTACCACAGCTCACCCTTTTTCGGTCACCTCAGCCTTCCTCGTACCCTGTCGCTAATCCAGACATGCCTCTGGTGGCCCTCACTCCTTAAGGATACCAAGGTCTATGTAGTCCCTTATTCAGATTGTGCCCAACACAAGACTTCCTGAAGGCGATTGGAGGGCCTTTAAGGTTTTTTGACAAGCCAGTGTCTGTCTGTTGGTTTGAAGGTGTAATCCGGGCTAGATGGATTCCATCCTCTAACCAATGGACAGACAAAGAGACTCAATAAGGATCTGTAGACCCGCCTTTCGCTATTGTGCAGTTGAGAACACTCCTCCTCCTCTCCTTATCTGGGTGGAGTACACCCACAATACCATACGATTTGCTGCTACTGGCCATTTCAGGTACTCCATGCCTACCAAACCCCCACCTTTTCTGTCCAGGAACCTTGGTTCATTCAATCACCTTCTACCGCTATATCTGATCTTCCCTCAGGTCATGGGGAGTCTGTGCCTATCTGAGGCGTCTATGGGTATTAAGGCATCACTCTGTATGGAATGCCAACCCATCGCAGGGCACACACACACCCATGCACATTCACACACTAGGGATAATTTTCCAAGGTGCTAATCAACCTACCGTGCATGTTTTTGGACCGGAGGGAACACTAAAGTGGAAGGAAGATGTATAGGAACATCTGGGGATATCTCATTGTGATCTATGAGATTAATTTGATCAATAGACACCAGCGATCCGAAGGCAACCTGTGATCTTTGGGAGGTTTCAACTCTCCCTGTAGCCACAGCTAATCCATACTACTGTCACTGTCTCTAGTTTAAGCGATTTAGGTGATCTATTGAACATACATCGTAGACGACTTGCCCAACCTCCCGTTTGACCTCAACTGACTCTTGCTGAAAAGAAGCTTGGACAAGTGTAGCTTCGGTTGAGTTTTAATAGCCCTTGAATATAGGTGACTCCTGTTAGAGAGTGAGGGCATGGAGGGGTTGTTCCACAAACTTTAATGAGAAATTGAGTGCATTGATGCTTTTCATGCCTTGGGTGAGTGGAGGAGTGTGGATTAGCAGTATGGTTGTGCCTGTGGTTGATGTTGAAGCATGCTGCTGATCCGACGTAGTCTTCGGCTTGCTGCAACTGGGTTGATTGTGTGCAGTTGATGTGTTCAGTTCAGCAGAGTCTAAGCGAAGAGGTGAAAAGGCTTCCTGGTACTCTGGCTTTTAGGCGTTGATCACACTGTGATGTCACACAGATACCTGTCAGGGGAAGTACCATGATCAGGAAGGTGGTTTGCCCAAAGTGAGGCTCATTGCACTCAGACTGTGCTGACCTTTGCTAATTCCCCAAATGTGGGAATCTCGACTGATAGTGGGGCACTGTGTTTGCGCTCTCCCCAATATTATATAGAGGGTGTAGCTCAGTGGTCTAAGGCACTGGGATGCTGATCGGAAGATCCCGGTTCGATCCCTGGTATGGCCAAGATGCCACCCTTGGGTCCTTGAGCAGAGCCATTAACCCGCTGTTCTCCAGGGGCGCAGTATCATGGCCGACCCTACAGTCTGACCCCAGGTACCAAACAACAAGCTGGGGTATATAGGCGGAGAAAGAATTTCACTATGCTGTAATGTATATGTGACAAATAAAGGCTTTTCTTCCTCTTCTTCATCTTCATCGCCTACTATTATTTATTCTGACTATAATAATGTACATTCCAACCAAGATAATTTTATTAATGAATAATATTAAAT
The DNA here is from genome assembly GCA_030449085.1 of Kryptopterus vitreolus. Classification (NCBI taxonomy): domain Eukaryota; kingdom Metazoa; phylum Chordata; class Actinopteri; order Siluriformes; family Siluridae; genus Kryptopterus; species Kryptopterus vitreolus. The sequence goes on from JACRUU010000021.1 coordinate 6,505,998, forward strand.
TATTAATATAATATTTATTAATGAATGAATTTTGTATTATTATTATTAACATTAATTATTACTTGTTAGCTATTACATTTTCAATTATTTATTTAAACATGTATTATAATTCATTAGTAACTGGTGGTAATGGGTAAATTAAGATTGTTTATTGTGCCAGCACTTCGGCATTGGAGGGTGGAGCGACGACAATAAAACAGCGAGACTCTCTCCTCAGGGAGAGAGTCACTGTGGCAGGGAGCAACAAGGGCAACAAGGTTGACGCAAGCCGACAAGCACGGTGGGAGCCGGAATATGGACGTTACCGGTCAGGTGGGTGCCCTCGGCGTCCACGAGTGGGTGTCGATGGACGTCGGAGGAGGGCTCCCAAGCCGTTGAGGATACGCATGGAAAGCAATACAAATGGCTCTCTCTCTTTCTTCCAGCTCGGAATCGGTTACATTTATTAATATTCATATTCATTTATAATAAACTATTATTTAATACTACCCTAATAATTCTAATACAAACCACTATTCTAAATAATATAATGAATTCTATATTGTTAAAAATTACAATAATAATAATAATAATAATAATAATAATAATAATAATAAAGTGTACAATATCACAATGGCCTATAAGGTTTCTTTTCAACAAGATCATCATTGAACTTTTGGTGTGTCGAGAGGATTCACCATGATTACCCTTACTCATTTTGAAGGTATTTCACCTGCTGACTGCTCCAATGGGGTATCTCTAAAGCTCGGGTCTTCCCCCTACTTCATGTTCCTCTGGCTCTGTCTCCATAGTAAAAACTGTAAATATCACATATCGTGGTAAGATAATGAAGTTCCCATTTACAAGCATTCCCATTCTCCTTATCAGTGGATGGGTAAAGCATAAATACTGCCTTCATGCTGTAATTTTGGCCCTGACAATGAATATCCTCAGGATTCTCATTTCGAAGAAACAGTAATAGGCTGATTGGGAGAGAGAAAGAGAGAAACGAGTGTCTGCATTCTCCAGAGATGCCACTATGTGGTCTTGTGCCAGCTGGATCGCCTTGTTCACCATTGCTATAAGACTGCCTCTTATATTCCTGCTAACAATCATGAGACAAAATGCTTCAGCGTCACCTGTTCAATGATTAGTCACCCACAATGGAATGTGTCAGTTAATTGAAGCTTTCTTTTGCTTGGTGAAAAAGTATCGAGTCTAAAACAAGAGCCTTAGCAATCAGAAATGCAAATATCACCACTGAATTGCAGTGGCCAGGTCAGTACAGGACTCTATAATAATTCTATCCAGCATATTGTGTCATGTTTCTGGTGCACGTTCCAAATTCCCTGGAACGTCTTAGGCCATTACATCACAGGCACATTTCATCATCTCATCCATCGTGGAAGCATGGCATTTTTATAAGTAGAAGTAGTGTGCCAGTGGGCAATGGCCTGGAATATGAATTGTAACTTTATGAAACTAGAAATATTCAAGAATTCACCAGTCCATAGACATACCCTATAATAATACCAGTGGGAGATGGCATGCTAATAATTATGGTTATAAGGACGCACAAGTAGTTCAACGCCCACATTTATCCTCTGAGCTACACTTTATAGCCAAAGTATTAGAAAACCTGACTTTTCCTTCCATATGTTCCATATCTCCAAACTGTACATAAAACTGGAGGTACATTAATGTATAGGATGATATCATTTTGCATTCACTTCAACATGGAAACCCAAACCTGTCCTTTGTGCACAAAAGGAGCTCCATTAAGACATGCATTATAGGGTTGTATCAAAAAATCCCTGTATTTATCCTGCTACAGAGCTCTGATCTCATCCCTGTTGAATGTCTTTGGGATGAATAGGAAAGCTGACTGCACCCGAGCTGACTGTGTTCGCATTCTCCCCTTTCTTATAGGGAGGGGGTGTAGCTCAGTGGTCTAAGGCCCTGGGATGCTGATCGGAAGGTCAGCCCCGGTATGGCCAAGCTGCTGCCCTTGGGTCCTTGAGCAAGGCCCTTAACCCTCTGTGCTCCAGAGGCGCCGTATCATGGCCGACCCTGCTCTCTGAACCCATCTTCCAAAGAAACTGGGATATGCGAAGAAAGAATTTCAATGTGCTGTAATGTATATGTGACAAATAAAGGCTATTCTATTCTATATTGGGACTAAATGTGATGTGGAATGTGATGCTAAAACAGCACATACAATAGTGTCAGAGCCTGGACATTCTGTGACTTTGTTTTGGCCCCTTCTCCCTTTGCCCTATTCCCTTCTCCCTATCCCATAACCCTCTAATTTGTTCCACCTGCTCTTCATTTGTTTTGTTTGTGCTTAAGTTCTCCTTTTTACTTTTGTTATAGCCTTTTTTTGTTGGTACTGGTTTTTGCTGTGCTTTTGTGTTTGTATTGTGGTCCCTACATTTTATACTTTCTGTCACTTCCATTTATTTTCCCTGAGCTCTATTTTCTAATCTCCTGTTTCCTCCGAGACCTTCTTTGCCCATATGTTGCTTTATGTGTTGCCTTACTGCCCCCCATTGCCTCTCTTTGTTGCTTTGTTTTTCTACTTCCCCTTCCACTCAAGTTTCCTTTTTCTTCACTAGGTTTGTGTACATCCTAGTGCTTTATTCCCAAGCTATATTCCTTAGCTTACTGTTTCTTAGAGTCCTGTTTCGCCTGTGTGCCTACCCTTTTCTTTTTTACTCTGCCTTCTGTTTTATTTTTTTCAATGTCCATATTTAGATGTTGCTTATACATTCTGTAGCCCACTGATGATAATTACAGTCCAAATCCACCCTCAAAGTTCATCCTCAGTAATGTCATGGACCTGTTCATGGTCTCCAACTCAAGAGAATCTCTACTCAGGGGTATTTCAAGGATGTCAGGAAGGGTCATGAGCACTGGTCATTGGTTCCTCATGAGCATGTTGGACTAATCGTGATGAGGTACAATTACACCAATTAGCATTGCTTTGGATCAGACTAGTGTATATTCATTCATTCATTCATCTTCTACCGCTATATCCAATCTTCCCTCGGGTCACAGGGAGCCTGTGCCCATCTCAGGCGTCTATGGGCATTAAGGCAGGATACACCCTGGATGGAATGCCAACCCATCGCAGGGCGCACACACACATTCACACTCGCGTTCACACACTAGGGGGGCTCCGTTTGGAAAAACCGGAGGAAAAACCCTGGCCAGGAGGGGGGGGAAAACCCGGCGTCCAGAAAGGTGAAAAACACAAGGACACCTGGGGAGAAAAAGGGTAAAGGGTGAGGAGGGCAAGCCGGACGGAAAGGAAAGGAAACGTAGGAAAAACCCCCTGAGGCATGGGGAGAACATGCAAACTTACACACACACATGGCCGAGACGGGAATTGAACCCCGTCCCTGGAGGTGTGAGGCGAACATGCTAACTACTTAACCACTGTGCCCCTCATGACTAGTGTATAGAGATCAGAAAATAGATTTTACTCTAAAGCGTGTGTATTTTCAGTGCCTGTAGAAGGAAGATACGTTAGCAGGTAGATACATTTGCTTGGGAGTTTCGTTTTTCCCTCCACAATGTTCCACCCACAACAGTGTTTTTGTTTTATTTATTTATTGGTTTGTTTTGACCAGAGATGGCAAAAGTACACTGAAGTAGAGATAGTTCTACAGTAAGTACAGATGTCTTAAAAGACTAACTACACTGTTTTTCACTCATGTTAAAGTACTTTGGTCTATGACATGTACTTTAGTAGCCATGCATTTTGGGCTGGAAACTGGACTTCACATCAAATTACTACAAAGGAATTTTTGTTACCTAACGTATGTATCCGGGACACAATCGGATGAAAGACAGTTAAAGAGGAATATTTCTGTTCTCAGTCATGTTTACATCAATGACCCCCTCTGTCATTCATATTAGCCATGCTAACTAGCCTATAGCCTATGTCTATGGTGAATGCTAGCTAGCAACCTGTGTAAAGTTGAAAATGGTTAGCACAGAGAAGAAAAAATATCACTCATGTCATTAAAACTTAAATCCTAAACTTAAAACCAAAGTAGTGAAACTGGTTTTCAAATTTTGGTCGAAAATCTCGTTTTGGCTGTAAAATGTAATGAAGTAAAAATATATAGTGAATACTGAAGTAAAGTACTGATACCAGAAAAATCTAGCTAACTTTGTACTTCACTACTTCCCAACACTGGTTCACTGGTCATTTTGAATAAATGGTTACTAGCTCTATGTTTGTTTGTTAGTCAGTAATATTTGCGATATCTTCTAGTATTTAATAATAAATAAATGCTGCATACAGTATGAGAACCCCAGGGTTGAACTGTAATGAAGTAAATGGAATTTGTTACTGTTCTTAAGTCATTTTCCCCCCTGTATATTTGTACTTTTGTACTGTTTTTACGCAACTACATTTTTCAAAATCAGTTGTACTTGTTTTGAATTGGGCTTCTTGGTATTCGGTGTCGGTTCCACAGCAAGCAGAACATTTTGAGAGGAATAAATGATGGTCGGATCTCCAGACTCAAACTCACCTCAACACCCGTGAATGTTTTTGCATGTGTTTTTTTTTTCCCCCCAAGTAGTTGAAAAGAAGGGCTCGTGATAATTGTACTTGAAATCAGTTTTTGAGCAATTTGAGTCTTTTTAGAGAAGTCAAATAAACAAAGATTCTTCAGACAAAAACAAGAAGAACACTATAGCCATAAATAATCCTAGTACAGTAAATTTAGTACATTTGAGGGCAAATACTTTGTGAAAGTTTAAAGGGAGCACTTTTACTTTTTAGTAACTTTTACTTACTGGATCTCTAACTCAAATACACAATTTTTGTTTTGTTTTTGTAATTCATCCACCACTGGAGAACTCACTGTATAAAAAAAAAAACCCTGCATTTTTAATCCCATCTGCAGTAGACCTGCATTGGAATTACACAATGCTCTTTTGTAATGCTATCTATTATTGACATGAATGTACAGTAAGAATGCAATATTGGTACCCTTCTTGAGATTATTCTTCACTCATTGGATGTCTTTCTTTCAGTTTCTTACTCAGTCTGTCACATCGTACACTCGCTTGGTTCCTTTTAAGATTAATCTCAATTTGATGTGGCATGTATCTGTAAATGTGTGTGTTTGAGTACGAGAGGTTTTTATTCTAAGGAATGAGAATTCCCCGGCGCCTCCTATTCCCCCTTCAAACATACGAACTGATAAGTTATAATGAATAAGGAAAGGGAATAGAAGAAGGAAAAAAACAAAACAAAGAAATGGCTGTCAACTCTTTCCCCATACCATATGCTGTACACCTAGACCAGCATACTGTTTCAGTGCATTGTGTGTGTGTGTGTGTGTGTGTGTGTGTGTGTGTGTGTGTGTGTGTGTGTGTCTTTATTTCTGATCTCCTTTGGGGCTGCTATATATGCCACATCACCAGTTGCTGGAGTGGAAGTGGAAGATTTCATTTGGTTTCATCACACACACACACACACACACACACACACACACACACACACACACACACACACACACACACACACACACACACACACACACACTCAGAGCAAACACAATGTGGAGTTTTTTTTTTTCATCTTTTTTTTGTCATATATCTGAATATATTTTTCTGACTCAACAGACACTCACACGAAAGCAGAGAGATCACTATTGTGTAGGTCAGAATGGAGTAAGAAGATTAGGCATGATCAGTGCTGGACAACCAGACCTCCTTTCTCCATCCTTAATCCTACCCAGTGCATTTTTGTGGCCAAACCAAAAAAAAAAAAAAACAAACAAGTCGTCGGTGACGTGGGTGGAGTATGACATTCAGAATGTGCTGGTGCGGTGGTATTTTTAACACATAATGGGACTTATAGCATAGACACAAGACAAAAAGAACCGCTGTCCTGACTTCATGTGACGCCGAAAAAAAAAAAACTCCTGCAAAATATGGTTTGCCGTACGTGTGCTATTTATTGCATGTCACCTCATATCAGTATAAATAGTATACTTCATACCAGGAGCTAGAAGGTGGCTAGGGAAATGGTAGCCCTGGGTTAAGGTGAAGATGGACTGGACCAAAAGATCCAGGTGGAGCCTGAGCAAGGCCCTTATAAATGTAAATGTAAATGTCCAGGTGGAGCCTGATCAAGGCCCTTATAAACCCCAGTACTGCTCAGTTGCATGAGATGATAAATGTAAGTTGATTTGCATAAGAACTTCCATAAATGTACATTCCTGGCCACCCTGGTGAAAATGTCTAGGGCTTCATACACAAATCAGGCTTAACATTATGACCACCTGCCTTATCTTGTTTTGTTCCAAGTTTTTCTGCCAAAACAGTCCCCACCCGTTGGATACAGCTTGGATTGGATTACACAACACAACACAGTCTTCTCTCCCTACATCATTGAGCCTTGGCTGTCCTTGACCGTGTCGCCGGTTCACCACTGTTCCTTCCTTAATAGATACTGACCACAGCAGAGCTGGACAAATCCTTACCCTTTCCCATGTGTCCTCCTTCTAACATCAACTTAGAGGACATCTCTTGCTGCCTAACATATATATATATATATATATATATATATATATATATATATATATATATATATATATATATATATATATATATATATATATCCCACCCCCGAACAGGTGCCGTTATAAAGATATAATCAGCTGTAAAATATTCGATCATACTGCTGGAGCTATGTCTGTCTTTGATCTGGTTTAACATTTGCATCAAATAATCTTTTTTTGGAATATCAGAAAATGCGGTGTGGATTTGAATTTCATATTTGCTTAGATAAAGGTTCAAACACAGAGATTTATGAAAGCAGCTTATGAGGACCAAAATACCAACAAGACATTTGTTCAATAAGCTGTGTGGTTTCAGGGGGGAAGAGCAGCTGACTTTCTAATTCCCATCTATCAAGCTGTTTCAATGTGACTTTATTCTTAAGCGGCAGAAGAATGGGGGACAATGCGTACCGGGTCCTGAGGCTTGAGAAGAGTGGTCTTGAATCCTGCTCACTTAGAGCAGTTAGGAGGTGCAATTTTGCCACAGTTTGAACCACAACGCCATATAAAGAGAGCATGCCAGGAATAAAAAATGCCTTTTGATTTTTAGATTGGTCTTGATAGCCTGCTCCGCAATTGACTGTTGCCCAGGGTAATTGCAAAGTTAGGCCTTCTTTGTCCACTGCATCTCCAGACTTCTATTTTGTGTATGAAAAAGCAGGTGGCTGGGTTCATTTTTTGAGGATTCTAGTCTCGGAGCTTTTTAGAACAAATGCTCTCAGCACCATCGTCCACCTCTGCTGAGCAAATAATCTGAGCATTGTGGATGGTAATATGTGATGATGACTTTATATCACTACAGGTACTGTGCGTCTGGCCTTTCACTGTAAAGGTTGATGCCTCTGAGACTGGAGCAAGAGTGATATTCATTCATTCATTCATCTTCTACCCCTTTATCCGATCTTCCCTCGGGTTACGGGGAGCCTGTGCCTATCTCAGGCAGGATACACCCTGGATAGAATGCCAACCCATCACAGCACACAAACACACACACATTCATACACTAGGGACAATTTTCCAAGGTGCCAATCAACCTACCGTGCATGTTTTTGGACCGGGAGGAAACCGGAGAACCCGGAGAAAAACCCCCTGAGGCATGGGGAGAACATGCAAAACTCCACACACACATGGCTGAGAAGGGAATCGAACCCAGACCCTGGCAGTGAGAGGCAAACGTGCTAACCACTAAGCCACCGTGCCCCGCGCAAGAGTGATACTATCACAATTATTTGGACAAAGGCCATGTTCACACCAATCTGTAAGAAACTCTCTATTTTTCTTCCGTCCACATTGGGACGTTTCCACTCAACAGAAATGTCTATTTTGGAACAGAGAGTCAAACGATAGAAAACACTATAGACGTTTTCCTGTCACATTATGGACTGGGGGAGAAAATGGAGGGGACGGATGTTTTTAGACATGTTGCGACGTTTCAATGAGCCGGAATATAAATAAAGGCCTGGTGGAAGGTGTGGATATGGAGCATATGCAAATTAAAACACCATTCACTGCACCAATCTAGATCTAAATCCTAAATCTAATGATTTTGCCTTTTATTGAAAAAGTCACCAATCAAACTATGGGACTGAAAACAGATTGCAGTAAAAACAGTAAAGATGAAAACATTTGCGAAAGGATGCAACATATGTCGATATGTACATATGTACCATAAGAACCAGGAAGAGGTCCACCAAAGGTCTCAATCACTCCCTCTCTGGATGCTGTTTCTTGAATCTAATCTAAGGAAACACTTTAAAAACAGGAGAGAGGAACACGTCTGCCCAGCCTTTCACAGATTGGTGAAACATAAATTATCTTTGTCCCAGAGGAGACGGCAGTGTTTGTAGATCATGTTCACGCATGACTACTTCTTTGCATAATAGAGCTTTGTGAATGACAGGACAGAACTGTATTCAGAGACAACAATTTCTCAAGATGTTAATTTGATGTAGAGGAACATTATTCTGAGTAGTCTTGGTAAAAGACAGATTGGTAAAACCCAGGCTGTTGTTCAGGCATTTTATTTTCGAACATATGTTCTATGTTCTGTGTTTATGAGATTTGCCAAGCTCTTCCTAAACACTGTCAGCAAATCCCTGAAAGAATTCTCCAAGTTTCTGTGTCCTGTCTTCTGAGACATGCTCATAATCTGGGAACATACTCTACTGTATTTCTATGTATCAGATGATAATAACAACTTATACACATATCCCATTATTCACTCTAACGTTCCCTGCTACTGTTTGTTTAACCCGGTGCTCCTGTAACATCACTCCCATACCATCAGAGATGCAGCCTTTTGAACTGAGCTCTGATAACAAGCCATATGGTCCCTCTCCTCTTTAGTCTGGGGGATATGGTGTCCATGGTTTCCAAAAGGAAACTTAAATGATCTTTGTCCCAGAGAAGACAGCAGTGTTTGTAGATAATGTTCACGCATAACTACTTCTTTGCATAATAGATTTTTGTGAATGACAGGACAAACTGTATTCAGAGACAACCATTTCTTGAGGTGTTGTTTGATGTAGAGGGACATTATTCTGAGTAGTCTTTCACAGATTGGTAAAACCTAGGCTGTTGTTCAGGCGATATATTTTCGAACATTTCATGTGTTCTATGTTCTGTGTTTATGAGATTTGCCAAGCACTACATTTTGTTTTTATTTACTTTTTATTGTCCCAACTTTTTGGAATTTTCTTTCAATTCACTTCATTTCTAATTGAATAATGCTTTTAACAACGGACATTGTCTCAAAGGAAGCTTTACACAGATAATGCGGTAATACGGATTGAAAGGGATTGTTATTTATACTTTTGTTGGTAATGAGCAAGCTGATTGCCACTGTGGCAAGAAAGATTGAGAGGAAACATTGAGAGGAACCGGACTAAAACCCATTCTCACCTAGGATGCACCGGATGTATAATTACAGTTAATTGTTGTTGAGGTGTGCAGTGATGGCGATCAAATGCAAACGGTGGTCCAGAGTGCAGTATAGCAGGTTGTTTACATCACGTCCAACACTCCTCAACGCTCCTGTGTTGCTCTGAATGAGTTGTTTTTTGCAGGTAGACCAAAAATGATAACTAAAATATAGCACCAGCATGTCCATACTTATACCTCTTCAATATGTGATGCTAAAAAAGACCCTTGTCTCCTTTGGTGAATAGGTGCGGGTACCTTCTACTGGTTCTCACTAGTGCTAGGTACCCTGAACCATCTTTTTTTTTGTGGCGTGTAGAAAAATACTCAATGCCCCCAGAGCATGATACTTTCACTTACGCAAACAAATCTGGTACAAATCATTGACAGAGCTTGCAGACAGAGCCTACAGGAGGTCCTTGTTCTCTTTATGTTCTGGTCAGTTTCAAATATTCTTTTTTCCTATTTTGGTGTTCCTTGGTTGACCTTGTGTTAATGAATGAGTGCTCTTCCAGCACACACACACACACACACACACACACACACACACACACACACACACACACACACACACACACACACACACCCGGGGCACCACCCACACACACACACATACAAATACCATAAGCACAACCCTGTGGCTTCCAGAGACAGAGTTTGCAAGAGGAAGTGAGTGAATTTGTAAAAGCAACAAAGAAGGCAAAGAGATAAACTGCTTTGTTTGAGGAACCGGTGCCTTCGTTTGAAAGTAAGTACCACCCGTAAGAGCTCATAGTAGACGCGAGGCACATTGGGACAGAAATTCGAGAGAAGAGATAGGAGATTCTCTACATAGAGCCTGAAAGAACCGGTGTGCTCAGAAATACATCACTTGGAGATACCATGTGAGCACAGAGGAGACAGGTTGAGGGTTTTCAGAGGAGATTTGTGGTCAGATGGTATCTCTGTGGACGGAGGCAGGCTTGTGAGTGTGTATCGCAAATGTGTTGGTTTCCTCAGACCCAGAGAACATTCTTCTTCTTAAACCTGAAGAAGACCTTGTCTGAGTCCTGAGAGATGGGAGCTGTTTTGGGGGAATGTCACTGTACTGTAAAGACAAATGTGAAGCTCGTATTTTTTTACTCATCCAATGCAGTGTTCCAATGTAAAGCTTAACAAAACAAAGTAAAGAGCAATAACTTCTTTCCTTTGACACATAAAAACATTTGCACGTGTAAAACTGGACCGATCATGTTTTAAATACCATCCTCTTGGACTTTCTTTAGCACCTCCGAAACAGTATTTGCTTTAATTGTCATGTTTTGTAGCCGGTGAACCATTATAAGTATAAAACAAAGAAAGAAAGAAAAAAAGCATACGTTTGTTTGTTTTTTTCACTTGAAGAAAATGTGTGAAAATTTCGGCCTAGTAATGAAGTGTTATTTTTTTTCCCACTACATTGTCATAACCACCATCCAATTTTCGTTTAAAGTGCTTAATTTACACCAGTACATGTTTAAAGTGAGGTTTAAAGCTTAGGGTAGAACAATTATATCCTTCCCATAGGGCTTTTAATTCCAATCGGATTTAAATCTCAATGTGGAAATAAAGTGGGCCTTTCCTGATTGGAATAGGAATCAGAGTTATAAGCAGGTTGCTTATATAAACGAATAGAAAAGAGTGAAGGGCCTACATGTGTTTGCTGTTGCTATAGTTATCTGCGATCCTACCACAGCCACTCCAACCAAGCCAAACTTTTCTTTTTTTCTTTTTTTTCAATTCCTTCGTCCATCTGCACACAAAAGAAACTAAACGGACGCCTACACTGAAAAGCGATACTTACCGTCAGTGTGTAATGAGACAGTGTTTAACAAGCACCCATTAGATCTCCAACATTAGCATATGAAGACCAGGAGATAAAAGCTGGGAGAGATCATTCTATCCCGGATAAGTACATAAGTTAAAATCTCTGTGTTTGTTTTTGCTGTTTTTCTTCCCCCTTCGTTCTTTATTAGGGGACACCAGTAATCTTCTGTATGTGTCTAGGATGCCAGGTATTTCAAGACTTGGAATATTTCCAGAGAGGTGGAAGGAAAAGGGTCTTTCCTTCCCTCCGTTTTGTTTTTCCAGCGTCCACTCTAAGACGTCTTTCCAATAATTATTGTTAGGGAATACAATGCTCGGAGTCTCAGCCTCAGTCGAGCAGTGTGTCTTTAACATGACTGTTATAATTGAGACACCCCTGAGGTCTGTACAGCAGCCATAAACCTGAGCTAATAGGACACTGGAGATGAAGCAGTTACACTAAGGGTCTATGAAGAGACTAATGGGACACCTTTATGTATCTTAAATAGGATGAAGAAATCAATCGGTGTGATGCAGTGCGCTACAAGTTCTATAAGCGTTCATCTAGCTAACAATACACACTCCTGTTCATTTAACTGAGCAATAGGGATTGAAAATGTTTACCCAATGGCAGTAAATAACACAATATTTTGTTGCATTCCCTTTTCGCATAAAGTATTAAATGCAGTGGTGTGCCGTCAGGGTCTGGAAGGCCTTCTCTGCTGGCCTAAGAAATATCTGAATCACAAACTGATATTACTTATATTTTGTCCATTCAGTACATATTCAATAATTCCAAATGGTCTATTGGCTTCCTTTCATATCCGCCATAAGCAAATGTCGTTGCTTTTCCGATGCTTGTGCAGCTTCCAGACATGTATTTTCATATTAAAGCATTTAACCAATCACATTTCAGCATTCATTTGTTGCCAGGCAGAGTCAAAGTCAGACAAGTCTGCCCGGAGGCCTTCACAATCCATTCTGCAGCACCTCTAACACAATAAACGTTGATGAAACTGCTGCTTCAACCAATCAGATTTTGAGTTGGTGTCACCAGCGCCCTCTAGCAGGCGTATGGCGTCACCATATTCAGAGCCGTTGATTGGATAGTCTAGATTGGGTCCAATTTAGCTATTTTTGTCGCCCCCTAATGGCTGAAGGAGAAGAAAAAACAGATGAAGTGGCAGATTTACTTTCAAGGCCATTTTCAAGTCTGACTTTTCAAGAAAAGCTGGACATTGTTAAGAAAGTTTGGACAACTCCGAAGCTCCGCCTGTCACGACCAGGAAGAGGATTTGTCCGCCTCTTTCACGTTTTCAGGAAAGAGAGGAGGATGGATTTTGTTTACAAACAATCCAATTTTTTGGTGAGTAAAATGGTGCTGTTTTCCAAAATAATATTCCAAGTTTATTATTGATGTTTCTTATGTGGATCACAGCTGGAGCTGCAGCAGAATACATGTCTGGAGCTGCAGTAGTTCGCCCCTGGTTTGTTTATTCAGTACAGGCATTTATTGTGTCTACAGCAATGGCAATGGCCCTTTATATTGAATTGATGTTTTTTATAACCATCAATTCAGACTGAGCACTACTGAAGGCCTTTGTGTGAAATGCACAGTCCGCTACTGATGTAATGTATCACTGGTATCAACAAACCAATTTTGATGTTTTTCCCGGATTCCTTCCTTCCTTTCGTTTTTTTTTGTTGGGGTCTCTTCAAACTGTTTATTAAACCACGTTGTAGGTCATTGTTTTATTCTTTCGCGTAAGTATCCCGGATGCATTTCTCTATACATCGCGTGTTTCTGAAGACTTCTGAATTCATTCTATTGCTACCATACCACCTGTATGCATTCCATCATTAATAACAATTAGTAAGCAGAAGTAGCGAGAACTGTTTTTTGAACTCTTTGTGCATCCTGCTATTATTATTATCCTCCTTCACGAACCATTGCTGACAGATATTGGATATCATGAGCCAATATCCGATGTAATCCTTTCTTTCTCCAACCTTTGGCCTTTTCATTACTTTGGTAGACTTTTTTGTGGCTGACTTAATGGCATTTAGACATGTAAAACATGACCCGGTTACACTAATGAATTGTAAAATTTCATTCTAAATAGCACAGTACACAAGAAGTGTGGATTTTGTTAGGGTTTAGGAACATTGCTTTTTTTTTACATTGCTTTTGTGATGTGTAAGGTGAATGTAAGGTGCTTCGCAGATGGTGCTTCGGGGAAAAAAACAGATGATGATAGCGTGTAAATGTAGATAAATAAAATATGTTTTGATACCTAAGCGCTCAGGTCAGTGGTTAAGGTAACCCCGGAAGGTAACAGGTTCAAATCAATCAATCAACACCAATAACTGTCACTGATGGGCCCTTAAACCTCAATTGCTCAGTAGTAAGTTGCCCTGGATAAAGCGTCTACCAAATGCTGTAAATGTCAATGATACACAAGGGTAGGCCCTTATTATTAGTTTTAGGCAGGTGTGAAAAAATGCTGTAAACAAAGAATGCTTTCAAAAATGGAAGTGTTAATTATTTACTTTCATCAATGAACGAAATGCAGTGAATGAAATAAAATCAATATTTGGTGTGAACACACTTTACCTTCAAAACAGCACTAATACTTCTAGGTACACTTACACACAGTGTTTATGAAGGAACTCGGCTGGTAGGTTGTTCCATCTTGGAGAAGTAAACACAGATCTTCTGTGGATGGAGACGTTCTCACATCCTTCTGTCTCTTCATGGAATCCCACACACACTCCATCATGTTGAGATCGGGGCTCTGTGGGGGTCGTGCACATCACTTCCACTCCTTCTACTTCTTCTAAAGTCACTCACAACAAATATTGACTTGATTTCGATTTTTCTTTTGTTCGATCACGTTGTAAATGGACAATAATTAAAAAATCATTATTTATATTTCTGAAACATTCCTTGTTTGCAGCATTTTTCCCCCACACCTACCTATAGTACTGTATATGACCACTTCAGGATAGCAATAGGAATGATAACTACCTCGATGGTGTCTGTATGGCCAGATTATGTGATATGTAAACGTGGTCACAACTTGGTCTGTTATGGGGATTCATATACATCTACTGATATACCATAGCCCAGGCTTGCTGGAATTGTAGATAGCAATGTCCAGCACACATGAAAGGATCCATACAGATTGACATCACCATTACAGTTGAATGAAACCTCATTTCAGATCACCACAACTCAAATTAAAGCTGGGAAATGGGAAAAAAAACACTCACAGAGAGCAATGGAGCATCAGTGGTTTTCCTGCATGGAGCAGGTATTGATGAAGCAAACTGCTGCCGTGCTGTGCCACTCTCCAGTGCTCAGGAGGCACATACAGTAGGGGTCTCGCTGTCGACTGATGAGAGTTCGGCTGATCTAGAAGCTTCTTAGTAGCACAGTACATAAGAAGTGTGGATTTTGTTAGACTTATGATAAAGTGAACCCAGACTAGTTCGGATTTTGGAGATCTGGTGAAATGGTGTGTTAACTGAGGAGCTCAGAAGACTTTATAGGATTTTTAGGGTGAGGAGTTCAGTGTTGACATCAGTGCAGGAAGGAATTTAACAGATCTCAATATTCTCATCGGGGTACAGGTGGCTTAGTGGTTGGCACGTTCGCCTCACACCTCCAGGATCCGGGTTCGATTCCCGGCTCGGCC
This sequence comes from Kryptopterus vitreolus, assembly GCA_030449085.1. NCBI lineage: Eukaryota > Metazoa > Chordata > Actinopteri > Siluriformes > Siluridae > Kryptopterus > Kryptopterus vitreolus. The sequence goes on from JACRUU010000021.1 coordinate 6,521,005, forward strand.
ATGTGTGTGTGGAGTTTGCATGTTCTCCCCGTGCCTCAGGGGGTTTTTCTCCAGGTTCTCCGGTTTCCCCCGGTCCAAAAACATGCACGGTAGGTTGATTGGCACCTTGGAAAATTGTCCCTAGTGTATGAATGTATGTGTGTGTGTGCCCTGCGATGGGTTGGCATTTTATCCAGGGTGTATCCTGCCTTAATGCCCATAGACGCCTGAGATAGGCACAGGCTCCCCGTGACCCGAGGGAAGATCGGATATAGCGGTAGAAGATGAATGAATGAATGAATATTCTCATCAAGGAGGTGGAAAAATCATGACTAGTCAGTGAAAATAGGGAAAAAGAATGAGAGCGAAGGTTGGGAAAATGTTCTGAAGAGAATGCATATCCGATGCGGGTTATTCCTGTTGTTAAAGAGGGAGGGGGTATAGCTCAGTGGTCTCAGTGGCGCTGGGTTAATGCTCGGAAAAGATCCGGGTTCGAGCCCCGGTATCGCCAAGCTGCCTCCCTTGGGTCCTTGAGCAAGACCCTTAACCCTCTGTGCTCCAGGGGCGCCGTATCATGGCTCTGACCCTGCGCTCTGACCCCAGCTACCAAACAACAAGCTGGGATATGCAAAGAAAAGAATTTCACTGTGCTGTAATATATATGTGACAAATAAAGGCTATTCTAAAGGACGTCACAACAGCAGTAAATAGGTAACAGAGGGAATTGGTGTATCAAGGGTAGCTCTGTGCTTTAAACATTGACCTTCTGATCATGAGGTCATGCTTTCCTCCACTACCACTGCTGGACCACGACCTTTAAGCTTCAGGTGTATAAGTGACTGTGTCTATCAAACGCCATCTTTTTCCTTATCTGGATTGATTTTTTTGCACATAATTAAGCTATAGGTAGGAAATCTTCACCTCTTGCGGAGATGATTGGCTGCATCTAATGATGGTTCTTATGCCAAGGTTACTGCACAGGGTTAAACTCAAGAGCCATGAGCATCGATTTGAACTGTAGTTCATGTCAACAGTATTACAATGGTGTTACAATGACAGCTGTCATGAACATCCATGTCTCAGTCAGTGATTGGGTGATAACCTAAAAATGATGGAACAATGATGTCATCCAGATGAGGATACATTCCATTTAAAATAGTGTATTCTTCCTTCGAGTTTTTAATGCCACTGTCAATGCTGGCTGGCTCTCTTTTTGGGGATAAATGTCTATATCTATCTATCTATCTATCTATCTATCTATCTATCTATCTATCTATCTATCTATCTATCTATCTATCTATCTATCTATCTATCTATCTATCTATCCATCCATCCATCCATCCATCCATCCATCCATCCATCCATCCATCCATCCATCCATCCATCCATCCATCCATCCATCCATCCATCCATCCATCCATCCATCCATCTATCTATCTATCTATCCATCCATCCATCCATCTATATAAAAATTAGGACTATATATATATATATATATATATATATATATATATATATATATATATATATATATATATATATATATATATATATATACACATATGTATGTAAACGTATAGGTACAAATTAGCTCTGCACCCCATTATTAGAATATAGCAGCCTAATCTGGGAAGGGATACTTATTAGTTGAAAGTGGAGGGCTTTCAAAACAACGGCCAACATGCCCAGGACTTGATACCCCAAGAGCAGACAGCAAGATTGATTACAAAACCCTAAAGTGTCATCTCGAGATACAGCAGGCTCTGGCTATTTGATGTAGAAATACATGCCTCTACAATCAGAAAGAGACTGTACAATCAGCACAAGGAGGAAACCTTTGCTTTCCAAGGATTCATTAAAGAATATATATATATATATATATATATATATATATATATATTCTTTAATGAATGTAATCAATATCAATTCAACTAATAAGTACAGATTATTATATTTAATAACAAAAAAGGAAAATACAGTTGAAATACATATTAAAATGAATAAAAACATTGTGCTTATGTTGTACTTAACATGGATGTTATTGCTGCTTGTGATGATTGGGTGAGACGGAGGAGATAGCAGGGGGAAGGCATCATTGGGAAGAGGATGATGATGAATCTCCCAGAAACTCTGAAGGAGAATCGATTTCTGGAGTTGTTTCTCGAGTTCGCTTTTATTTTCATTTTTAAAAAAGGGGGAATCACCTTCTTTAAACAGTGTAGACAACTCACCTGGAGGAGTTTGTTTTAGTCGTTGTTAGCCATTAAGCTTCCCTCGGGATGTACAGGTTTTTGCTCGTCCAACGAGGCACAATAGGTTGCTCGTACTGTTAGTTAGGTACAACTGGGTTCTGCTGTACTAATCAAGAACTAACCTTAACTACAACATGTGTCAAATGAATTGAAAGCTTAGCACATGTTTGTTAATTAATGTTTTAGTTAAAACATTCGATTAACTTGCTCTATGAGAAAGAATATGAATTATTCTAAGTGCACTATTTAAACTACATTACAAACACCATTATGGATTGACAAATTCACATTAATAATGATAACTGCTTTTTTTTACCTGATTATTCATATCTTTCTCATCAAATTTACTCACCATAAACGGCCTCCAATGCATTCATCTTCATTGGTGAAGTATCTCACTAACATGTATTCATGCAGCAGATGTTACTTTCCATCTACAAATCAGCTTTAGCCTACCGATGATGGTTTTCCCTTGCTTTAATATGGCTGTTGATTATATCAGTGTTGATCAAGCCTCCTTGTGTTTATGTCATAATCAACAGTCAATATGTGAGCACAGCAGCTCATTTACTTCTTGATAAACCATTAAATTGCATGATAAGTGATTTAGATGAATTGATAAAAGCTTTATAATGATGTGGGCCTTCATTCATTCATTCATCTTCTACCCTACTCGGGTCTCGGGGATGTCTATCTCTGGAGACATGGGGCATCAAGGCAGGATACACCCTGTATGGGGTGCCAACCAATCGCAGGGCACACGCACTCTTTCATAGACTCGGGACAATTTTCCAAGGCCGCAATCAACCTACCGTGCATGACCAGGGGAGAAACTGGAGAAAAAACCCCTGAGAACATGCAAACTCGAGAGAGACGGGAGCCCCCTGCTTTCAAGCAATGGTGTAATAATACCCTAACAAATCACGAGTTCATGTCAGTATATATGTTAAGGATGAGTTAGCAATAACGTGCACAGGAAGACACATAAAATATCAACATGACCACTGTAATATCTGATGATAGGAAATTTATCTGAAGTTTACAGTCAGCACAAAATTCAAAACATACATTTTTTCATTCGGTTCATGACAAATATAATAAAAAAAACAGGTTACAGGTATATGTAAATGCTACATTAAAGGCCAAAAAGAAAAATACAGTGGCTGCATTTAACAGACATACAGAATACTAAATAAGGAATAAGAGACTCGCATCAAGGTGCAAAATAATCAGACATTTACATTTACGTTTATAGTATTTAGCAGACGCCCTTATCCAGGGTGATGTACAAGTAGTGCTTTAGGTCTCCATCTAAGGATAAATTCATTCATGTAGGGTTGATACAAAATTAAGTACACAATAAGCATAGACACAGTTGATTTTTTTATTTTATTTTTTTATTAATATGGACAGTGAGAGAAAAGAAGTGTTAGGATAGGTGTTGTTGGAAGAGCTATGTCTTCAATCGACGTTTGAAGGTAGACAGTGTCTCTGTTGACATCCAGGGGAAGTTCATTCCACCACCTCGGTGCCAGAACAGAGAAGAGCCTTGAGCTGATCTTACCTTTTACTCTGAGAGAAGGTGGAAGCAGGCGAGCAGTGCTAGACGCTCTCAGGCAGCGAGGTGCAGTATGAGAGGTGATGAGCTCAGACAGTTATTATGTCACATGGTCAGACCAAAAACCTTCCCAAACAGGGATACACACAGGTCCACATGTTCTGTCTTGTTATGTAGTTTAAGTAGCACACTTTCGTATGAAGCTGCCTTAGTCATTTTGTTGACGGGATATGCTTATGTTCTCTTAACTCTGGGGTTTTCGGAGTTTTCCAGTGTTCTAGCCGTTACAGAAAGCCCCAGCATGATCATTCTAAACTCTCCATTTGAAATATTTGGAATCTGATCGCTGTCTCTCAATAGGCACAATCTTGGTGTTGATGGTATTGTTGTTCCAAGCCATTTACTCACAACATACATTTAATTTTAATGCATCAAATACAGCATTAAGTGTTCAGAAAGTTGTCCTCTAAACAGGTAATTGCTGATGTCTCTCACCCTCTAAATCAACGGACGCAAGAGTTTGGATCTCTCATGTACGTTATCCTGATAATTCATTCGAAAGAATCGTTCTGGTGTTCATGTCTTCAGATGATCCTCCAGATGATTCACTCTAGCTTGCTGGTGAAGGCTACTGGTAAGAATGGTCATGGGCTCAACCTCCAGTATTGCTAAGCATGCCAGTTCTCCAGAGGCACTTGTATCGTGGCTGACTCTATGCTCTGACCCCGTCTTCCTAACAAGCCGGGGTGCACGAAGAAAGAATCTGTTCTGTGATGTATATATGACAAGTGAAAGCTTTTTTTTTCCGTTTTCTTTTCCTCTACGTAAAAACTCTAACGTAGACGACGTTCCCATTTAGGAATCAGAAAGCAGGTGACCTGCAGGCAAAAACGCAGTAACATCAGCTTTTCATGTCGATAAAAGTCAAGCCTGTACAAATAAAAAGGGCTGCATTTTTTTTCGATCCTTTTTGTGACGCCAGAGTGTGACAGTGGATTTTAATCTTTACTGAGCGACTGAATGGAAAGCTGATTGGAGCGAGAGCAGTGAGGTGTGATGTGTACCTGGCGAGTGCACTTACTACCGTCTAATAGTCTTCCGTATACTAATGGGGGAAGCAATGGTTCGGAATAACAGCCTAATGGAGAAGTGTGCTGATAAGGAGCAAGAGTCAAGCATCGTTCAGGCAAAAAAAAAAAATAATAATTTTTTTTTAAAGAAAATGAGTCAGAAACTCTCACCTACTGAGCACTGTTGACAAAACGGACAGAATAGCCCAACACTGGGGACAATACCGTCTCTTATTGCTGCCTCTTGTTTTTCAGCATCGAGGAGAGCGATTGGGTTTGAAATGGTTCGGAATAATGAGATAGCCTATCTCAAGGGAAATTAGAGATGGCATGCTTATTATTACATTAATAACGAAACACAGCGAGGTGCTTTACGAATGTTCGGGTGGCTGGAAAACAATTGTAGCATCAGGGCATAGACATTTTTTTTTTAATACGACTTAATGTTGATAAATTGAAAATCCGATGCATAATGGTGCACATGTAGTGTTTGAATACAAGCTTGCACAAAGAGAAAGAGGAGGAAGAAAGGACTGGAACCCGCGATGACTTTTTATTATAATCCCAGGAATTTCATAATCTTTGCTTTAGGATTGATGAGTTGTGTTGGCTGATATCAAAGCAGACAGGCAGCTGCTTTGGCTTGGTGGGAGGGAAGAGTGGAGACTTAATTAATGTCAGATTAATGGTACAGAATTATTGAAGCCTAGCATTTGAGACTGAGACACACACTGAGCTCAAATCATCTCGACCCACGGCGCTGGAATTGACTACAGCGCGCAATTTCCAGCAATATAACACAAGCCAAAGCCTGACGAACAAAAGAGTGGTCACGGATTTACATGTATACACATACACCCACCCACACACACACACACACACACACACACACACACACACACACACACAGACAGACAGGTTTGCCTTGTTGTTAAAAATTCTCATTATAGACTATATGGACTATATAGACTCATTTCCATTTCCAAGGTCTGTTCTTCTGGAAGAGGTTTATTTATAGAGATTTATTCATCTACAATGGGGTTGGTAAAATCAGGTACTGATGTAGGTGCGGGGCGTCGACAGTGTTCACATTAATATCTACAGCTTTGGAGCTCTATAGCAGGATATCTTCTGGTAGCAGGTAACTTAGTGTGTAAGGCATTGGACTATGGACCGGAAGGTTAAAATCCCACCAGATGAAACTAGTGGGCCCTTGAGCAAGGCCCTTAACCCTCAACTGCTCAGTTGTAAGTCGTTCTGGATAAGGGCGTCTGCCAAATGCCGTAAATGTAAATATTCCAACCCATGGAGAGTAGATCTCCATGCAGCTGGCTTTGGTTTTAGGACTCTGGAACAAGTCTGGATTTCATAAGTGAAGCGAACTAAAAAATTCATACACACACACACACACACACACACACACACAACACACACACACAAGATGTTATATAGAATTAAATATGTTCATACAATTTGAGGAAGAACCACCTATTGGTGGAAAACTCAGATGTCTGAATACTTTTGGCCATAGTATTTCTAATCAAATGAAGCGATCTTTTATGCGATTTTTTTGAAGCGATTTAGCCCTCCTTTCCCTGTCTCCACGGAGTTTCCTCATGAAGTTTTTAGCTCATATGAAGAAGCTATGAGAAGAAGATTGAGGACAACAGAATGAAAGAAAGGTCCTGGGGTCATTTTAGGGTGTACAATCTAGGTTATGAGGTATTTATTCAAACCAAGCAAAATTGGGCACCCCTGAGTTAGGGTGAGTTTTAGGTGTAGACTCAGGGTTAATTAGATACTGTACTGTTATTAATTCTGTTGGTGGAAGGTCCTCATAAGGGTGGCAAATAAGGCAAATATGTGTTTGTGTGTGTGTTTGTGTATATGTGTGTATTTGTGCTCTGAACCAATTAGCGGTTGCAGAGGACAGTCTAGGTCAGTCACAGCACAACCTTCGATGCCAGCAAACATTTGCTTTCATAGAAATGGGCAACAGTGTAAAGCTGCAGGCTTTGCCCTACATCAGCACGTGTGTGTGTGTGTGTGTGTGTGTGTGTGTGTGTGTGTGTGGTGCTGTGTGTGTGTGTGTGTGTGTGTGTGTGTGCTGCATATGTGTATGTACTTTTTCCCATTGGCCCAATGCCAGATTTATTCCAGGGAAAGTGACACTGAGAGTTTCTCAGGGATTTCGAGGCGGCAAAAAAATAAGCATCTCTTGCCTTCGCTGAACTCATTCGGAGTTAAATTTAGTTAACGGGGGCCGTGTTAATTAAAATCTGCCATGTTTTCGTAGTGCTTCTATTAAAACATCAATGATGATGTGTAGTTTGTGTGACAGCATCCGGGAACACACATTTATTATCCCACAGCAGTCGCTTGCGAAACCTAAAGGCTTTCAGATTCATTTGAATTGGATTATATGTTCTGGGTTTTTTTTTGCCTCCTTAAAGCCTGAATTGCTTTACAGTTCACACCTGTAATATTCTAGAATAAATCAATTAACATCTGTTAGATCTATCTATCTATCTATCTATCTATCTATCTATCTATCTATCTATCTATCTATCTATCTATCTATCTATCTATCATATCATATATATATCATATATAGAGATATACATATTTACATATATACATATATACACATTAATCACATGTTTTCAAAGACTCAAAATCTCTCCCTTTAATAAAATTATTGATTGTTTAATATTCATTTTACTCTGGAAATTCTTATTTTAATATTCATTTCTTGTTCATTTCAATCCTACTTTTTTCGTGGTTGGTAAAATATGCTACGTGGCTCCTTTAAGAATTATGTTCTGGTTGCTTTCCATACAAACTGGTGATGCATTTAGGTTATAAGGAAGCAATTAGGTTATATATATATATATATATATATATATATATATATATATATATATATATATATATATACTATATATATATATATATGTATAGATGTATATATATTGTGTGTGTGTGTGTGTTATATGCTATAGGTTATATGCAGTCACAAAAGCAAACGCACTTCCGTAATACTCATTTGTGAATGACCGCACGGTTCCATTCGGTAATATACGCTAATATAGTGAGTGGCTCATACCTGCTGAATGCTGTTATTTACTTACTACGAGGTGGTATTAGTGTCTTTACTCGAACTCCCATTTCTTTCTACCTCTAAAATGCTGTTATATGATGCATAACTAATTAAGCATTATTAACAAATTTTTACTTATAGTAATTATTCATTCATTCATTAATTCATTCATTCATTCATCTTCTACCGCTTTATCCGATCTTCCTTCGGGGTGCCTATCTTAGGCGTCTATGGGCATTAAGGCAGGATACACCCTGAATGGAATGCCAACACACACTCAATCACACACACATTCATACACAAGGGGCAATTTTCCAAGGTGCCAATCAACCGGGAGGAAACCGGAGAACCCGGAGAAAAACCCCCTGAGGCACGGGAAGAACATACAAACTCCACAAACATGGCCGAGATGGGAATCGAACCCGGACACTAGCGGTGTGAGGCGAATGTGCTAACCAATAAGCCACCGTTCCCCCCTTATAGTAATTCATTCCTATTAATTAGTTTCATTAACAATTCATTCATAATAATTCTATTTTATAATTTTAGTAATCATTAATACTGTTGATATACATTATTCCTAATTAATTAATAACACTATTATTCAGCACTGGTCTAATGATTCTAATACAAACATATAGTATAATACCTTCCTAAGTCAGTGTGTCAAAAGACATCGTCCATGTTTGACACACTTTTGCAAAGAATGATGAGCATTATGAAGACAGGTAGGAAAAACTCACAACCTTCTGTTTTTAAATCCAATATCCTAATCTCTAATCCCTAAACCCTAATCATGTGTCTCTCTTACCCCTTGAAGCAGGCCATTTATAAACTGAAGACCGGGTGTGTGTGTGGGGAACAAAGCAATTACACCTTCTTCTACGTCACATGTAGCATAATTCACACCTTCCCACACATATCTGCATTTAGAACAATCTAACACAGGTCTGTTTTTATTTTATTTTATTTCCTATTAATTAAAATTCGAATACTCCTTGACATTCAGAAACACTATCTACATACAAGTATAATCTAACATTGGATTGTAGGATTTGTTATATATATATATATAATATATATATATACTATATATAGCTATTATAAATAATATATATATATATTATATATATATTATATATATATATATAGTATATATATATATATATATATACAAATATATATAGTGGTTAGCTGTTCGCCTCAACCGCCAGGATCCGGGTTCGATTCCCGTCTCGGTCATGTGTGTGTGTGGAGTTTGCATGTTCACCCCGTGCCTCAGGGGGTTTTTTCTCCGGGTTCTCCGGTTTCCCCCGGTCCAAAAACATGCATGGTAGGTTGATTGGCACCTTGGAAAATTGTCCCTAGTGTATGAATGTGTGTGAATGTGAATGTGTGTGTGTGTGTGTGGCCTGTGATGGGTTGGCATTCCATCCAGGGTGTATCCTGCCTTAATGCCCATAGACGCCTGAGATAGGCACAGACTCCCCGTGACCCGAGTGAAGATCGGATAAAGCGGTAGAAGAATGAATGAATGAATATATATATATATATAATATATATATATATATATATATATATATATATATATATATATAGAGCAAAATAAATAAAGTTAATTTACAAACTGAATTTAAATGAGCAGAAGAGAATCGAAATCAAATCCTGCATAAGAGTAATAACTATTGCAGGCACACGTCAGACGAGCACACACACACACACACACACACACACACACACACACACACACACACACACACACACACATACCGTTTTTGAAAATACTTCATTTTACAAATATTTAAAATTAAGCAGCATGTAGCTAGACAAGTGCAGTAGACCATTCAATCATTAATTTCTGGTGGTCAGGGTCACATGCTGTGTGTGTTTGTGTGTGTGTGTGTGTGTGTGTCTGGTGTAAGAGGACAACACAGTGATGGAAGCACATTGTAAGTGATTGACCACGCTGGCGTCTGCTATTTTGTCAATACAGTGTGTGTGTGTGTGTGTGTGTGTGTGTGTGTGTGTGTGTGTGTGTGTGTGTGTGTGTGCACGTCTGACTATGTAGGCTCCGACAGGCCAATACCCTGTTTGTGATGAAGCTGATGTGGAAAAAGCCCCACCCAGCTCTGCTTCCTGCTTCAATCGTGCAAAGAGAAATTAGCAGAAACATCTGTTACAAAAACATCAGACCTTTTCTCTATCTGATGGTGTTTTGGCGATGACTTCATGGTAACATTTTTGAAAGTAACTGTAATTTAATGACACGTTTTTTTTCTCAGCAACTGTAACGAATTACTGGTACTTTTATTTTGTAATTAAATTACATAACGCCGTTACATGTAACTAGTTACTCCCTAACACTGCTAACGACACACTGAAATTCAAAAATGAGGGTCCCGGTTTGATTCCCGTCTCGACCATGTTTGTGTGGAGTTTGCATTTTCTCCGCGTGCCTCAGAGGGTTGTAGTACGGGTTCTCCGGTTTCCTCCCCGGTCCAAAAACATGCACGGTAGGTTGATTGGCACCTTGGAAAATTGTCCCTAGTTCATGCATTTGTAGCCCAAGACTGGTCTCCCACTGAAGCTAAGTAGGATTGAGCCCGGTTAGTACCTGGATGGGAGACTACTTGTGAATGCTAAGTTGCTGCTGGTAGAGGTGCTAGTGAGGCCATCAGGGGGCGCTTACCCTGTGCTCTGTGTGGGTCCTAACACCCCAGTATAGTGACGGGGACACTATACTGTCAAAAAGCACCGTCTTTTGGATGAGACGTTAAACCGAGGTCCTGACTCTCCGTGGTCATTAAAAATCCCAGGATGTCTTTCAAAAAAAAAGTATAGGCATGTCTTCGGCATCCCGGCCAAATTCGCCCATTGACCATCGCGGCCTCCTAACCGTCCCCATATCTGCTGATCATTCTATCTCACCTCCACCAGTAAGATGGTGTGTGGTGGGAGTTCTGGCTCACTATGGCTGCCGTCGCATCATCCAGGTGGATTCTGCACACCAGTGGTGTGGATGAGGAGATCCCCTTCTCACAATGTAAAGCGCTCTGAGTGTCCAGAAAAGCCTTATATAAATGTAATGAATTATTATTATTATTATTATTATTATTATTATGTGAGGCACAGGGGCTTAGTGGTTAGTGGTTAGCACGTTTGCGTTTGCCTCACCAGGGTCACAACACCAGGGTCCGGGTTCGATTCCCATCTCGGCCATGTGTGTGTGGAGTTTGCATGTTCTCCCTGTGCCTCAGGGGGTTTTTCTCCGCATGCACGGTAGGTTGATTGGCACCTTGGAAAATTGTCGCTAGTGTATGAATGTGTGAATGTGTGCCCTGTGATGTGTTGGCATTCCATCCATGGTGTATCCTGCCTTAATGCCCCTAGACGCCTGAGATAGGCACTGGCTCCTCGTGACCCGAGGGAAGATCGGATAAAGCGGTAGAAGATGAATGAATGAATGAATGAATGAATGAATTATTTTCTGATAATTTTCTTTGATTACTTTCATTTGTCCACTAGGTGGCACTTGGAAAAAGTGGGTTTTCAAAATCAAATTGTTGCCCCGGGCCGGGCGGTGCCCTTTGGGATTTGAAGTACCCTATTTTTTTGGTATAGGGTAATAGGCTTACATACAGTACTGTGATTAAAAAAGGGGGTGTCAGTATATGACAATGGCCTGCCAAATGCAATATTGTGTGTTTTGGGGATTAGGGTCGGGGGCAAGACGGTTAAAAAAAGAGCATGTCTGGCATGCTGTTGTCTAGTAGAATAATCCAAATAGTATTTAAAGTGACTTGGTGACACTTGGAATGGAGATGAACTGATCTACAGGTTGTGTCCGTATCTAATAACCTGCAGGTAAAAAAAAAAAAAAACGGTTCCTTACCAGATTGTGTGACTGGATGCTCCAAAAGCACGTGCCATATCTGCTGAGAATCGACTGTGTGCTGGGCGACTGAGGTCTGGGGTAATTTTGGAAGCGTTCCCCCAGGCACCATGTTGACTAGACATCCTGGATAGCTGGGAAATTGTTGCAATCGGGGATGGGTTCTGCTGTTCTCACCACTCTCTGGAAAGCCTTGTGATGGTGGGCAGAGAAATGCTGCCGTGCCGTACTGTGATGCACCCAGTCAGAGGTACAACAGTGGGATATGGTTACGATGTTAGGGTTCCGCGTACATTTTGTTCGGTTTCTTCACGGAGGGACCCTGTGAGGCGGAAACACCGGGTGTTCCAGTAGATTCTCTATCCTGAGAATTTCATCCTGTCCTCTATCTTGTTTTTTTTCCCGCTATCCTGATCTTAGGAATAAAGTCCTGGTTGGTTATATTACGAGCACACTTTAAATGATACTGGATGCGTGTTTGGGGGGAGCAGTCATGCATGAAGTACAGGCGGGGGAGGGAT
>JACRUU010000021.1:6535876-6538376 GCA_030449085.1 Kryptopterus vitreolus
ATGCACCGGAAACAGGTCTGACTTACTGCCGGCAATGCGAACCAAACTCCTGCTCCGTGCATACAGAGACCGAGCAGCCCTCAACAGAGGGCCTCGGACCCCATACTCCCGGAGCATCCAACACAGAGTGGGGACATGGTCGAATGCCTTCTCCAAATCCACAAAGCACATGTGGACTGGTTGGGCAAACTCCCATGATCTCTCCATCACCCTGTAGAGGGTATAGAGATGGTCCAGTGTTCCACGGCCAGATCGAAAACCGCATTGTTCCTCCTGAATCCGGGGTTCGACTAAAGGCCGAATTCTCCTCTCCAGTACCCTGGCATAGACTTTCCCAGGAAGGCTGAGGAGTGTGATCCCCCTATAGTTGGAGCACACCCTCCAGGTCCCCTTTCTTAAAAAGAGGAACCACCACCCCAGGTCTGCCAATCCAGAGGCACCGTCCCCAGCTGCCACGCGATGTTGCAGAGGCGTGTCAGCCAAGACAGCCCCACAACATCCAGAGACTTCAGGTACTCAGGGCAGATCTCATCCACCCCCGCTGCTCTGCCACCGAGAAGCTTCTCAACTACCTCTGGTGACTTCAGCTTGGGTGATAGATGACGCCACCTCTGAGCCCATGGCCTCTGCTTCCTCATCGGAAGGCATGACTCCGGGGTTGAGGAGATCCTCAAAGTATTCCTTCCACCGTCCGATGATGTCCCCAGTTGAAGTCAACAGATCCCCACCTCCACTGTAGACAGTTTTGGCAGGGCACTGCTTCCCCCTTCTGATATGCCGGACGGTTTGCCAGAACTTCTTTGAGGCCGACCGATAGTCCCTCTCCATGGCCTCTCCGAACTCCTCCCATACCCGAGATTTTGCCTCAACAACCACCCGGGCCGCAGCCCGCTTGGCCTGATGGTACCCATCAGCTGCCTCAGGGGTCCCAAGACCCAACCAGGCTTGGAAGGACTCTTTCTTCAGCTTGACGGTATCCCTTACTTCCGGAGACCACCACCGGGTTCGGGGATTACCGCCACGACAGGTACCCCTGAGACCAATTACGGCCGCAGCTCTGAGTGCAATGGCTGCATCGACAATGGATGGAGGTGGAGAACATGGTCCACTCAGACTCAATGTCTCCAACCTCCCTCGGGATCTGGTTGAAGCTCTGCCGGAGGTGGGAGTTAAAGATATCTCTCTGACAGGGGGTTCTGCTAGGCGTTAGGCGTGGTTCCGAGCACACCCTCACAATACGTTTGGTGTTAATGGGGCCGTTAGCCAAGCCTGTCCAGCAATTCCTTGCGCCGAGTCTGTCCACTTCCTTCCCCGCCACCGATGGTGATCCAGGGTTAATCACCACCAGATTAATTTTAATGGTGATCAGTTGACAGCTTAATTAATTAGATTAATTTTAGTTAATTATTTATATTTTTAATATATTTTGGGGGCACGGTGGCGTTCGAGCACGTTCGCCTGTCCACCGCCAGAGTCTTCGATTCCCGTCCATGTGTGTGTGTGGAGTTTGCATGTTCTCCCCGTGCCTCAGGGGGTTTTTTCTCCGGGTTCTCTGGGGTTTTCCCCCAGTCCAAAAACATGCATGGTAGGTTGATTGGCACCTTGGAAAATTGTCCCTAGTGTGTGAATGAATGTGTGTGTGTGTGTGTGTGTGTGTGTGCCCTGCGATGGGTTGGCATTCCATCCAGGGTGTATCCTGCCTTAATGCCCATAGACTCCTGAGATAGGCACAGACTCCCCGTGACCCGAGGAAAGATCGGATATAGCGGTAGAAGATGAATGAATGAATGAATAATATATTTCAGTGAATTAAAAAAAATATATATTTAAATTATACTTGAAGTAATTCATTGAGATACCCTTGGAAAAAAAAAAAACCCCATGTCCGCACCTTGCTGTGACCTCGCTCCGGCTTCGATCGAGTCCAAATAAGTTTTTCGTATAAACCCTTTACACATTCATCCACTCGTTCTCACGCTATGTCTACGCGGAGAAGCACTTAGCATCAGCTGCGTCAACATTTACTCTGTGTGTGATTTTCACGCCGGCCAAATCTCTTATCTGCGCGCCCGTTTCTGAATCGTGTTTCTTCAAAGCTTTATTATCTTCCCCCGAGTGAGCGTTTATGTTTTCCAGCAGCGAGGGTGAGGGTTGTTCATTAGCGCGAGACCACGTGTCGACTGTGAACAAAGACAGCATTTACATATTTGCACTCGTAGACGTGCGGCGGTCCCACTCCAAAATCACCCATATTGTGCGTGTGCGCAAACGCAAAACAATCGGAATGATTCGACCTATTTAATGCTCTGATATATTTATATTTACACTCCATTATAGTCTCTCTTTCTCGGTCTCTCTCCTGCTCTTCCTCTCGAGCTGCTGAATGAGCTAGCGTCTGCTTGCAAACGACGGCTTTTTGTGTCGTTCGTCATTAATAACATCACAGACTCTAAATTAGTGCAAAATACCCTTCTCATTCTGGGCTTCTGGAATACATATC
>JACRUU010000021.1:6543376-6563376 GCA_030449085.1 Kryptopterus vitreolus
ATACGAATAGCACGCATGGGGAAACCTGTCACGAATGCTAGCGGGGCAATTACACATACAACCTTAAGATCCTTATTAAAAACAAGAACAACATATATTTATACCCTCTTGTAAAGGTACACAATTTGGAATTTAAAGAGCTTGGTTTGCTTTAAAAAAAAAAAAAAATAAATAAATAAATGTCACAGGATTGATTCGGTGTGCAGTTTTGCCACTGCAAAGTACTTTATGCTAATACCGGTGCCTGTTCCTAATGCCGACTCTGCGCAATAATATTTCCAAGTCCACGTCCAACTTCTGTACGCTCCACTGAATTCACAATGAAGAGAAGAAAAGCAAGGGACGCCTCGAGCTGGAGATTTGCGAAGCGGGCCGGAATGAGCAGGAGACCAGGATCGGCTACGACACATTAGCATTTTTGCTCGCGTGAATTTCCCACTTGCGTTTCGTCCGCGACACATAATAACAACAAAAGCGTGGTGAAGGTTGAAGTATTGAAGTATGAGTGTTTCTTGTAACCTCTGTAACCTTTCGTACCGCTTCGAAATCCAATTAAGTCTGACCGAATTTGTATGCACGCTCTGTTATTTGATTATAACGGCGTACGCTAAATCCCCACAGGTAAAACACATGGGCTGTGTCGTGAAGCAGATGCTTGTCAGTGCAAATGACAAGAGAAAGAGAGAGAGAGAGAGAAAAAAACCTTCACAACTTTTTTTTTCGGCCATTGTATGAGCGATTACCTGCCACCTGTCTCTGACAAAACACCCATCCATTCTACACAAGACTGTATCCGTCATACTGACGTTTATAACAAAAGCCTTCCTTTTGGTTCTTTCCATAGACTTCTGTTGCAGGATGACATTAATAACAACATAACCTCAGACAAAAAATTCAATCATGAGGCTATTACAATAGCTAATGGGCTTGTGTTTAGTGAGTACTCCAATATTAACAATGTTCATATTGCTAATAATCAATAACAAACAGGTCAATTTGAGTGTCTGCTAGCTAGGGAGCCTGGGCTTGCCATAACTGACTAAGCTTAAACTTCCATATATATATATATATATATATATATATATATATATATATATATATATATATATATATATATATATATATATATATATATTAGGCAGTGTTTGTTGTAATTTGTAATCTTCAGCATCTTTCTAAAGTAACTGTAATTTAATTACGGCAGTTTAGTGGCAAATATATATATAGCATATATATATATATATATATATATATATATATATATATATATATATATATGTATATAGTGTGTGTGTGTGTGTGTGTGTGTGTGTGTGTGTGTGTGTGTGTGTGTTTTATATATAAGATGAATGGGCAAGAATTACGATGTATGATTTTTCTAGAGATTGTTTTTTTTGCCCATTCATCTTTGCAAAACAGCTGTATAGAGAGTGTCTTTAAGTAGCAAATTTTTCTTGCCAAAGATTCTCAATAGGATTTACAGGTCATGACTTTGATTAGACCATTTGAACACACGACTATGCTTAGATCCCTCCATCTTCACATGAACTCTATCCAGCTTCCCTGTCCCTGCTGAAGATAAACATCTCCACAGCATGATGCTGCCACCACCATGTTTCATGTTGGTGATGGTGTGTTGGGAATGATAATGCTACTTTATTTAGTGTAATGTAATGGAAGCTTGAGGTGTTGGCCTCTGGATTGGGCTAGAGTTCAAACCCCAGCACCACCAAGCTGCCTCTACTGGGACCTTGAGCAAGGCCCTTAGCCCTTAAGGCCCTTACTTTGCTCCGAATAGGGTGTGAACGATTAATCTGCAATTATATATATATGTATATATGTATATATATATAGTATGCATTATAGAGTGTTATTCTAACCTCCAGAATCATTTAACCCATATTGTCCCCATTTAGAGTTAGCCATATAGAGTTAGCCGTATTCACATACATGATAGATATTGCTAACCACGTTGTGCACAGAAAAGATGAATTTGACACAATTCTTGATATTTTTTTCCACCTACACTATCGAGCTTGATTGGAGGCAAAACTGAAATAATTCAGTGATATTCCCGCCCTCAGTCTGCTCTTCACTGATTAATGAACAGAACGAAGGAACAGCAACAATTACACAGGCAGAAACCAGGGAGCTAAAAATAAAGAGTGGAAAGAGCAGGGTTTAAGGTGGAAAATGAGGCAGACGGAGGGAGAATGAGAGAACGGAGGACGAGGAATTATTTGAAACCAAAGAATGCAGATAACGCCAGCGGTACTCTACAGCTTCACAGCAATTTAAGCACAGCGAAGCACTTGGGCTTCAGACGCTCAATAATTACCTACATCTCATGGCCATTTTTCTTTAGAGAAGGCTGAGTGCTTTTCTGCTCCCTTAACATGATAGAGAGAGAGAGAGAGAGAGAGAGAGAGAGAGAGAGAGAGAGAGAGAGAGATGTGTGTTTTTTCAGCACCAGTCAGAACCGGACAGCAGTTGATTTTGAATGATAACATGACCCCAGCTGTTTTATTTCTTTTTAGTCAAAAATCTCAACAAATAATGAAAAAACCCTGTTACATGTTACATGCAAATTATGCAGATCGTCAGGACACCAAACTGAATTTTTCCATACAAACAGGTGTTATTGCCAGATGTGTGCATTATTTGTGGATTTTGGTGCTTATTATTTGTGACTTGGTGCAACAAAAAACAAATATTTAGTATTTACATTTTTTTTTTCATGGCGTTTCATGGAGTTGTCATGAATCAATGTGGATTTTAATATTTGTATGTATGTATGTATGTATGTATGTATGTATGTATGTATGTATGTATGTATGTATGTATGTATGTATGTATGTATGTATGTATGTTTTAAAAAATGAGGCACGGTGGTTTAGTGGTTAGCACGTTCGCCTCACACCTCCAGGGTTGAGGGTTCGATTCCTGTCTCCGCCATGTGTGTGTGGAGTTTGCATTTTCTCACCGTGCCTTTAGGAGGTTTTTCTCCGTGTTCTCTGGTTTTCCCCCGATCGAAAAACATGCACGGTAGGTTGATTGGCACCTTGGAAAACTGTCCCTAGTGTATGAATGTGTGTGTGCCCTTCAATGGGTTGGCACGCCATACAGGGTGTATCCTGCCTTTATGCCCCAAGACATCTGAGATAGGCACAGGCTCCCTGCGACCCGAGGGAAGACCGGATAGAAGCGGTAGAAGATGAATGAATGAATGAATTATACTTGATAGTTATACTTTATTAGTATCCGCATTTATCTCTCAACATAGTCGGACTACACAATTGTCAACACTTAATGCCATTGCACACGGTACAATTACGTCTTACTTGAACAATGAATATTTTTTTGCGTTTTTTTTTTACACACATACTCCATGGTGTCATCCTGGACGCCACTTCCACGAGGACCAGCAGAATTAAAACTGCTTCACAGTGAGTGTCTGGACTTCACCCTCCCAACTGCCATGCGGATTGCACCCAACCAAGCAGGAGACAGCTGTACTCTCATAGCAATCGAGTTCTATTGTACAGGACAACAGAACCCTTTTATCTCTCCTCTTTGTATTACCTTTTTCAAAAAAAAAAGAATAATTAATTTACCACTTACTTTAAATTCATCTGGACCAATGCATGTACTTTTATAGCATCCTGGTCGTGATGTCACCCTGGCGACGTCGCGTATCTCCTATGAATGGATTACACATATGATTCAGAGTATTCATGAAGCATTCACTAAAGCGTTATGATGCAGTTCCTGATAGGGAACTGATAAGTTTTTCTATCAGGAGACACTGTTGAAGGAAAAAGACCTCCTTGGGTTTCTTCTTCTTTTACAACCGTAAAATATAGCATAGCTTAGAGACTGCATTATGTATATTTACATGGACTGTTAGGATGCTTGATTGCACGTAGGAATAGCAATGCAATTAATGAATGCTTTTCACCGACAAGTTTGCAGCAATGCCTGTGCTCTGTCCCAGCATGCAGCAGAAGCAGTGGGTGTGTGTTGCTGTCCTGGCGCTCTTACTTCTTACAGATGTGCTGGCAGAAGTCGGAAAGGAAGAGAAACAAGGTAAGTGACTTGTCATTACAAATTCACAGAGGTAAATTAATCCATTCTAATTAAGGCAGCAGTAAGAAACCATGTAGCTCGGAGCAGTGTGTGTACAAATTAGAGCTTTTCGAAAATGTCTGACTTGTTAGATCTTTAATATAACAGAATTTTAAACAGAATTAAACAGAATTTAGAGTAAAAATAGCAACCTGTGTGTATAAGTCTTCACACTCACACACACACACACACACACACACACACACACATATATATATATATATATATATATATATATATATATATATATATATATATATATATATATATATATATATATATATATTATATCAGGTAAGAGCATAGGTCAGGGTGTGGAGTGGGGTGTGTGTGGGTGTGTATATATATATATATATATATATATCTATATATATATATATATATATATATATATATATATATAATATTGTATGTGGTGTGAAGGCAGTGGAGTGTGTGTGGGGTATATATATATATATATATATATATATATATATATATATATTATATATATATATATATATATATATATAAGGCATATATATCTATATATATATATATATATATATATTATATATATATATATATATGATATATATATCTATATATATATATATATAATGATTGTATATATTTTGTATGTGCGTGTGCTTTTACAGGTAAGGAAGAGTCAGGGTGCGGAGATTGGCAGTGGAGTCCGTGTATGGCAAATGAGTATTTTTGCGGCTTGGGCACCAAAGAGGGAACACGCACTGGCACTGACTGCAAACAGAAAACCAAAATTCAACCCTGCAAGATTCCATGCAGTTTTGGAGGTAACATGCAAATAATGTCATGCAAAATGTAAGCACCATTGTCAGGTTTAAGCGCATGTCCCTGTTGTAAATAAGTGTGGCCTGGCTATTTTTGGATCAAACCATCTGCCTAATGCTTATGACAGCATCAAGCACAAATTTGGAGACACACAATTGTATACAATGATTTTTTTTGTTTTTTTTTTAAGTTGTAACATGAAATCCTCCCTTCACTTGAGACCAAAACCAGTACACAAAGCCAGCTTCATGATTATATGTTTTAAATGGGTTGGAGTGAAGGATATCCTGCTATCAAGCTCAAGTAATGAGTGGTTCAAGTGGCTCAAGTGTATTAATGAAATCAAGTGATAAGGAGGCAGTGGAAGTGGGGCATTTCAACCCTCTTTGGAGCTCTAATACTGTAGCGCATTATATTTCCCACTGATACTTTCCACACATCATAAACCCTGATTATTTCATCAATCAGAATTTTAAATACCTAGACCTGGAGATTTTTCTACACATGCTAGAATAGAGAATTCACCTCTCCAACACTTGGCCAATGTGCTCGCTTATTTTCGACTCTGGTTATACTTATTTCCGAACTGCTCGCTTCACGCTTCGCACAAAGAGCACACGCTGTGAAAATGGAAGTCTCTTCGGCGTCCTCGCCCCCCAACCATTGATTTAATTTGCATGTCCATCCACAAAGAATGCAAGACTGTGTCAGTGAAATAATAAAAGGCATTGATGAAGTGATGGGAAAACTGATGTGTAAATCTACTGCGAATATCTTGAGGGGAAAAAAAAAATTAGCGATACATTCAGTTTGTGATCATAGCTTGCATAGCATTTGCCTTTTTCTGGCAAAAATTGTGGTGGTGTACAGTACATGCACAATAAAGAGCGAATATAGACTGGTCTACACATAGCATACTGTAGATTTTGATACTTCTAAACATTGTATAGACTCAATTTCGCATCAGATTGAATTGAAATGACGTGTAGAGCACTTTTAATAACAAACTTTGCCTCAAAGGAGCTTGAAAGATATAGCAGTTATTAAGGAATGCATACGTTTGCTCTTTATAATTGTAAGTTTGTCCTTAATGAGGGCACGGTGGCTTAGTGGTTTGTACGTTCGCCTCACACCTCCAGGGTCAGGGGGTTCGATTCCCGTCTCGGCCATGTGTGTGTGGAGTTTTGCATGTTCTCCTCGTTCCTCAGGGGGTTTTTCTCCGGGTTCTCCGGAAACATGCACGGTAGGTTGATTGGCACCTTGGAAAATTAACCCTAGTGTTTGAATATGTGTGTGTGAATGTGAGTGTGTGTGTGTGTGTGTGTGTGTGCCCTGTGATGGGTTGGCATTCCATCCAGGGTGTATCCTGCCTTAATACCCATAGACGCCTGAGATAGGCACAGGCTCCCCGTGACCCGAGGGAAGATCTGATAAAGCAGATAAAGAAGATAAATGAATGAATGAATGAATGAATGTCCTTAATGAGTGAACTAGTGGAGACTGGGTTGAATGAAAAACTCTCTGCGATGTCAAGAAGAAGGAAACTTAAGGGGAACCAAACTAAAAAGGCAAACCATCCTGATTCCGATTATTACCTTCACTGTCCCCAAAATGTACAGTGCAGTGCTTTAAAAAGGCATGTTATACTACTGCCCATGAACTTCAGCACCTCTTTAGATTCCTACAGGAGGCTTATAGCTATAGAATGATCTTTCTCTTACTCACCTGGACGTTTGCTGAGGACAAGGGACTTTACCCCACTGAGTTTCACAACAGCACTATTGCACTGTAGAATAGACCTGTAAAAATGTAATGAATGTCTCTGAGATGGCAGTAAGAGCTTCCTGTGGTAGTGACAAAGCTACATCACATTGCCTACTGTATCTTATTTGCTTTTTTTTATTATTATTATTTTCACAGCTTTTACACTTACCATTTTTTTTTCTGAATCAAATCCAGGAACAGGAAAGCAGATGGCTTGTCAAAAAGCACACAGCCCAATCTGTTATTATTCAGACCAAATGCTTGGTCTCTCCCCCCATACCAAACACACCAGCGCCGAACACGCAGAGATTCCAGACTGACATATCAATGTAAATTTCAAAGGCATAAGTTGATCACGTAGTCTGGCTCAGGCATTGCTACACGATCAAGAATGGCACAGATCCTGTCATTGTTAATGACTCAGGTATTGTGATGTTCAGAAGTCTGATCAAGAAAGGAATAATAACGTTTGATCAGCAGGCTGACACACATTACCCAAAGACCCAGGATAGATCAAATCATGGATTATGTAACACTATATATCTAGTAACTTGTAAAGGTTGTTGGTGCAGGCACCCTTGTGCCAGTCTCTAAGACTTGCCTCCAAACTTCTGTGCGGTTGTGTATGTGTGTGTGTGTGTGTGTGTGTGTGTGTGTGTGTGTATTCATTCATCTTCTACAATCTTCCCTCGGGTCACGGGGAGTCTGTGCCTATCTCAGACGTCTATGGGCATTAAGGCAGGATACACACTGGATGGAATGCCAACTCATCACAGGGCGCACACACACACACACACACACACACACACACACACACACACACTCACACACACATTCATACACTAGGGACAATTTTCGAAGGTGCCAATCAACCTACCGTGCATGTTTCACCGTACCGGAGAAAAACCCCCTGAGGTACGGGGAGAACATGCAAACTCCACACACACATGGCAGAGACGGGAATTGAACCCGGGCCCTGGCGGTGTGAGGCGAACGTGCTAACCACTCAGACACCGTGCCCCTTGTGTATATATATATGTATATATATATATATATATATATATATATATATATATATATATATATATATATATATATATATATATATATATATATATATATTATTTATAGTTGTAAGTCGCTCTGGATAAGGGCGTCTGCCAAATGGCGTAAATGTAAAATGGTTTTTCTACAGCTTGTTTTATAACACTTTCTTGTCTCTCCATAGTTTTTTTCCTGGTATCTCCACAGGTGGAAGATTGGTATAAACACCCCCGCCCCCTCCTGGGCACAATATTTGTCATCAGGCTCAACACCATTCCAGTCCTAGCTGGAGTTCTAACTGAGTCTGTTCCCATCATTTTGATTTGCATTGCTTCTTGTAATAACATTGGGCATAATCTAGAGGAAGCCAAGACAATTCCACATGATATACACAAATCAGGCATAACATTATGACCACCTGCCTATTAGTCAAATACACTCAGATCCTTATACTTGGTCATTTTTCCTGCTTCATTTTTCCCCCGTTGCTACCTAATATATATATCCAACCCACTAACAGGTGCAATGATGAAGAGATAATAAGCGTTATTCACGTTACCTGTCATAATGTTATGTCATGGTATATACATGTCAATGTGAGCAAAAGAAAGTGCACCCGAGGCAGAAAAAAAACCCCAACGAAAAACCAAATGGACAGATGGTTGTAGCTAAGGCACGATGTTGATACCAAGAATGAGTGCAGGTTTTAGGGTATTTCGGGTTCATGTACATATGTATGCACTCTATTCGTTTTTCGTTTAAACCAGGTTTTGAACGAACTGTAATTCTCAAAGTGTAATTCTTTATTTAATACTATAATTAAAAAAAGGGAAAATTACAGAGACTATTTTATATCTTACTATACTATATTATCTATTCTTGAGAAATAAATACATACAAACCTAACAAATCATTCAGCCTGGAACCTACACTCACTGGATTTACAGTGTTTGTTACATTCCGGACTGAAAAAGATGTGAGTAAGGGTCGGTAGTTTTGAATTTTGATTCCGAGACTATCAGTTCAAATCCCTTCCGCACCAAGCTACCTCTCCTGGGCCCAAGCTTTTAACCCCGTATCAATTGCATGAAAGCGATAAATGGATAAGGGCATCTGCCAAATGCCATGAAAGAGGCGACTTATATTAAACTGAACAATGAACAATGACGGATTTTGGTTGGGGAAGGGGGGGGGCGGTGGGGGAACGGCATCTCTGTTACTATAAAAAGCCCCATTTTGCTGATGGTTTTGTCTCCGCTTGGCCTCCTAGACGGAAGTGTTCATGGAAATCTGTGCAGTTGTTTTGGCTCATTACCTCGCTCCAATGACTGTCAAGCAAAGACCAACCACCAGAGGGCTTCAGAGAAATGAAGGAGAATAAACAGGATCAGGAACTCAAACCCGGGTGTGATAGGATCCTCCATGGGCTGGTGCCCCGGAGCAGTCAAGCTCCTTCCGAGAGCCTCAGCTCACATTTTACATTCACAACCCAGCCTTGTTTTTTTTGTTGTTTTTTTTCGCATTATGAGCTGCACCATGGTGCATAACTGATACATCTGGCTGTAGCTCAGGACGATATATATATATATATATATATATATATATATATATATATATATATATATATATATATATATATATATATATATATATATATATATATATATATATAATATTATTGGGTTGGGTTCAATTTCTGCAGCATTATTATTATTACATTTTCCTTTTGCTTACAAATGCTGCTCTCTCTGTCTCTCTCTCTCTCTGTTTCTTCATCAAAATCATGATTCAACAATTATTTATCCTAAATCCAACTCTTCCAGCATCATTGTGTCGCAATGCACAAGGCAAGAAATGGCTCGATGAGTCTAAAGATGCTATAAATCCTGTGATTCAGCTGATTCCGGATTATGTTAGACCAGACCTGGGCATTTTTTTTCATGGTCCACAGGCCACATCCGGCCCATTGACGCATCCTGCCCGGAAGCGTCAATGCCCGGCGCCTTCCTGCCCGGCGCCTTCCTGCCCGGCGTGCGCTCAAATCCAAATAAGAAATGTAAATGAAAACAATAATAGTGATGCTTTCCAAACGCCACGAACTGCTTCACTGTTGCGCAGGTGACAGGTGTGCACGCATTTACGTACCCTTAAAATGCCAATTCATGCAGAAAAAACGAAAGTTTGGTACTGAACGCCACGTTTTAATAGCGCACGAACTGCAAAATGATTTATTTACAGAGTTTAAGCAAAAAGCCCTGTGCTTAGTTTGAGATGCCTTTTTCCATTGTTAATTGCTTATACATGCAAAACAACTATTTAGCATTTCTGCGAGTGTGTTAAAAATCAAATGACAGACTTGTATTTATTGTTTTTCTGTTTCTGACTTGTATTTTTTAACACAGTCCATAATTGTATATCTTTTATTGTGTGAGAATATCCTTATTCTTTGGTAGCATAATGAAAATGATGTCATTAACAGTTAACACAGTTAAATTTATTAGTTTATTATATGATAAGTTTATTCACAGTTAAATAAGTGAGTTTACTGTCCACTTTTTTCCAATCAGTCCATTCAGTGTCCTGATCACTTGTTCTTATTTGATCTTATTTGTCTTAAGTCTTAAGACTATTTTTTTTGCTTTGTAACATTATTTTGTTGTAAGTGGGTCACGAGCATGCTGCTGTCTGTGATACACCTTGCTGAAATGAAGTCACACTTAATACCAGTTATGCAATGATTTATAATCCCTGTACACAATCTCCTGTCCCTCAGACGAGTAGTCGGTTTTTCTTAAAGTTCTTCCCCCATGTCGTTATCTGCTTCTGGATCAGGATCTAATGCTACATGTGCCTTATTTGAAGTTGCGTCATCCATTTTTTTTGTTGTTTCAAGAAAAACAGCAACAAAGGTTGTTTAAAACATTTAGTAATATGTCCCTCTATTCCTCTCCGTGTTCCCTCCCCATGCTCAGCTGAATGCGAGTATGATTTTCCACAATATGGAGGCAAGTGTGATGTGGTGAAAACCCGGCTCGGATTTCTGCAAACACGCTCCCCCGGGTGCTGATTGCCCCCGCGTTGTCTCCCACTTCTACGGAACCCTGTGACATGACCAATACCAAGACCAAGCTCCAGGGTAGGTGTAATTCTAACGTCACACATTTCTCTGAACGTACAGGATTTCTCTAAAATTTCAAACTCGCCCTTTGTTAAGAATCAATCTCTAGACGCTGAATCCATTTCTGCCTGGAGAAAGAACATTCATATGTTTATTTTGTTACAGTTCATGTATATATATATATATATATATATAGATAAATGTGCAACAAAAATGTAGCTGATTTATATATATATATATATATATATATATATATATATATATATATATATATATATATATATATATATATATATATATAGATATATATACTATATATATATATATATATATCTACTGCCATATCCATTATCTATTTCTTTACATACATTTACAAATTTTAAATGACAAGTTGTACATATATAGTATATTTAGATGGACTACAAATTGCTGTACATAAGCACATACTTATTCTATCTATCTATCTATCTATCTATCTATCTATCTATCTATCTATCTATCTATCTATCTATCTATCTATCTATCTATCTATCTATCTATCTATCTATCTATCTATCTATCTATCTATCTATCTATCTATCTATCTATCTATCTATCTATCTATCTATCTATCTCTATCTAGCCACGAACACCCGTGAGCCTTACTTTTGTGAACTAGTTGAAAAGAAGACGTTGGGCTCATTATAATCAATGAGTGTTTGCGATATTGATATAACTCTATTAATATTAGAGGAACATTAGTGTCAGTGATGTGAGTGGTAGGTAGGACCCAAATGCCGGACGCTACAGGGGTCAGGGGAAAAAACATGACCTTCTTAATGAAGGAAAGGTCCAGAACAGCCAAGAAACATAGCAATGCAGGGAAAACCAAAATAGATAATAATAAAACAAAAAATCAAGCACATCAAAAAAGTACAACATGGGGAAAAAGCAGTCCAAACCAAAATCCAAACAAGGTAGACAGGTGCAAAATGGCCACCAAACAAGGTGGATTTGGTGTCTTTTGGGGAGAGGGGTGTAGCTCAGTGGTTTAAGGTCGCTGGGTTACTGATCGGCAGGTCAGGGATTATCACCAAGCTGCCACTCTTGGGTCCTTGAGCAAGACCCTTAAGCCTCTGTACTCCATGTTGGGCCGTATTATGGCTAACCTTGTGCTCTGTCCCCAGCTACCGGTGACAAGCTGGAATATGCGAAGAAGGAATTTAACGTTTTACCCAGAAGCTCTCCGCTACAAGGTTTGTGTATCAGAACTATATAATATATATAATTATATATTTTAATGTAAAACTTTTTTATTTGTTTATCTGAGGACCGGGTTGAAGACAACAGAGGTCCCTAGGGAATTAACAAACAACACAAGCAACAATATCTGAATATATTGCCCCCCCCCCCCCCCCCCCACCCCCCCCCCCCCCCCCCCCCCCCCCCCCCCTTCCCCCCCCCCCCCCCCCCCCCCCCCCCCCCCCCACCCCCCCCCCCCCCCCCCCCCCCCCCGCCCCCCCCCCCCCCCCCCCCCCCCCCCCCCCCCCCCCCCCCCCCCCCCCCCCCCCCCCCCCCCCCCCCCCCCCCCCCCAAAAAAAAAAAAGGGTCTAACAAAAAATTTATTTATTGCTACAAAGGATGAATATTAAAAAGGCTGACATATTGTAATTGTTTTGCTCGTCAGTGAGTGTCAAAACAAAGTTTTACGTCAAACTGTGCATTTTTGGAATTATGATTATTGACCTTTCTTTATTATTCAAATCATATACAATCTTAAAACATCATTCCTGCTACTCGCCGGTTCCTGAACTGTGCCGAAAAGAAAAGAAAAAAAAAAGAAATAAATAATTATATGTCTGCTTGCTGTTATGTCTGATAGGTCTGTCTGTTAGTTGTGTGAAGAGGTCTGGAGCTAGAGAGGCAGATGAGTGGGTGGTAATTGCTTTTCTCTGTAAAATCTGCCATTTAAAACTCACACTCACACACACACACACACACAAAGAGAGAGATGATTTTTTTTTTTTTTTTAGCCTGTGCATAAGCAATTCCCAGGCATATGTTGGAACAAATGGAACATCGCTGATGACACTGTCATTTATCTCTCCTGTTTATTCCTCTCTGTATTCGCTCTTCGAAAACTCGTATCATCTCCAATTATTATAAGCGCTCAGAGGGATGATCTAATTCTGCGCCTCATTTATGAATCGCTTTAGCTCTGCAGCGCCGCTTTTAAGGTGGCCGTGACTCCGCGTGTAGGCCTTTGTGTAAGTAACTGCGACATTAAAAACAAAAACAAAAAAACACATGGTTATAAACGTTTATGAACACAAGCCAAACACAAAAACAAGTACAGTAAGTCCAAATTCGAATTGTGTAATTGCACACAATTGGATCAGTCGGAGAGTGTACATTTTACACCCTTCAGTAGAGTCCTGCTCGAACCAGTCCACCTTTTAATACCATCAATATTATAGAGAAATAATATTACTAATAAAAAAGACAAGAATCTCATACAGTGAGAATGAAGAGCATTATTAAAGCAAGAAACTGAATTCAATAAGACACCTTGTACTATAGCTCGTGGCTGCACTGCCTGCATACATCATTTGTAGGGGAAGTATCGATATTTAACTCGTGACATGATTCGGTTTTTTGGGTGCAATTTGGTAGGTTTTTATCGTAGCGTTACAATTTCCTGTGGATTTGAAATTCCGGCAAAAAATGTGTGTTTTGTGCAAATTCTACCTCAACTTTCATCATGTCCAGATTTTCCTGTGCTTACAAACACACACAGAAAGGCTTCCAAAGTGTCAGCCATTTCGGAATGAAAAAGATACATAGATAGATAGATAGACAGACAGACAGACAGACAGACAGATAGATAGATAGACCATTAGACACTAGTATATCCCATTAGCCGTGGACGGACAGACAGATAGATAGACAGATATTTAGGTAGCTAATAGATAGATTGATTGATAGATTGATTGATAGACAGACGGATAGACAGACAGACAGACAGACAGACAGATAGATAGATAGATAGATAGATAGATAGATAGATAGATAGACCATTAAACACTAGTATATACCATTAGCCGCAGACAGACGGACAGATAGATAGATAGACAGATATTTAAGTAGCTAATAGATAGATAGCTAGCTAGATAGCTTTCTCAGTAGATAGATATTTAGGTATTTATAGATAGCTAGCTAGCTAGATAGATAGCTAGCTAGCTAGATAGCTAGCTAGATAGATAGCTAGCTAGATAGCAAGCTAGATAGATAGATAGATAGATAGATAGATAGATAGATAGATAGATAGATAGATAGATAGATAGATAGATAGATAGATAGATAGATAGATTTATATACCATTAAACACTAGTATATACTATTAGCCGCAGACAGATAGATAGATAGATAGACAGATATTTAGGTAGGTAATAGACAGATAGATAGATCAACAGATTGATAGGCCGTTAGGAGCGATATATATATATATATATATATATATATATATATATATATATATATATATATATATATAGATATATATATATATATATATATACTGAACTTCAGTTAGCATCCAGCAGTGTTAATGTAATAGTAACTTTCTAATAGTAATTATGCATAAATGAAAAAGGCAGCTATTAAATATATATATATATATATATATATATATATATATATATATATATATATATATATATATATATATATATATATATATATTATATATATATATATATTCGTTTAGTGTGTGTGTGTGTGTGTGTGTCCTGTGATGGGTTGACATTCCATCCAGGGTGTATCCTGCATTAATGCCCATAGATGCCTGAGATAGACACAGGTTCCTCGTGACCCGAGGGAAGATTGGAAAAAGCGGTAGATGAATGAATGAATGAATGAATGAATACAATAGATTGATATCATTCATATAATTCATATGTCTTGTCGAAAGATCATGTGAATTGCTGCATTATAAAAAAAAACACTTTGTTTCGTGAAAAAAATTTGACATCCTCATAATCAGTCGTTTCGTTTTCTCAGTAGTCTCAGTAGTCTATTCAGAAGCCATGCATAATGAAATTATTATTAATAAAAGTTGAAATTTTTTCCTTTACCATGAATAGTTTGTGTTCTTGCTGGACTTTGAGTCTTGTAAATGAAGTCTAAATGGTACGTGGGCGAAGAGGCTTCAATATCAACTTCCAATGTGAGCAGGTCCGAAAAATAGAATACAGAGGCGATCGTCATTTCTCCTGAATCATCAGGGAGCGTGTGTGGGACAGCGTATCCACGAATAAACCTTCAATAGATATTCTGTTTGGCTCTATTTACACCATCTGGATGTGGATATATCTGGATAAATAGCAGTTCCTCACCTTTGCTGTTACATCGCTGTGCTGTAATTGCTTGTAAGGCTGTGATCGGACCATTCGCTTGAGATGCTCGGTCTGCTCGGTCTGCTTTGACCTGGGTTTGGACGCTACATGTCGACGATGCGTGTATGAGTAACATAAGTGACTAAAAAGGATTATTCTTTTGCGGTGACTCATCAGTCTCGTATGACGTGTTGCGCTCTTATAAGAAAATAATCCACGCTGGGGTGGAGTGATATGACTTGACGCCACCTGTTCCGCATGTGGTGGGTGTCAGGCTTCCGAGTCAAAGTGTAAAATGGCTTCGTGCGTAGTTCAATGTATTTTTAAATGACTCTCTTTGTGCCTTACGGTATCATGGGTTGCATATCCGATCCAAAAACATGGCCCTTCCATTAAAAAACATTTTATCGATCTTGTACATCCAGTATGCAAAATAGACACGGGCGGTTTAACATTTGTGCACTCAGTGAGCAGGTATAAAAGAAAAATGGTGTTAGCATTCGGTGATTTAGTGTGAAAACACACATACACATATGCAATGGTGGTGGGGGGGCGGTCAAAATAATATGTTGATGATGCTTAATTCTATTTTATTAATGTGTGATTGTTACAAATATAAATCAATAAATTAACTCCAGCGGGGTGAGGGAGGGTGTTGGTTGCAATGAACCACAAAACTATAAATCAAGCATTAAAATCCACCGTGATACATATATATATATATATATAGACATATATATATATATATATATATATATATATATATATATATATATATAGATATACCTGATATCTCCACATCATCTCCACATCTCATCATGTCCCTTACCTTTCTGCATCTCTCAGCCTCTAGCCAGGAAGGCCAGAAGTCACATTTCTCCCAAGGATCTTTCATGAACAAAAAGCAGAGAAGTAAGAGGTGCACGACTGTAAAACACGAAGGGCCAAATAATACCCTCACTAAGAATTACAGAGCTTAGCGCAGCAAAAACATATGCAAATTAAACATTATAAAGAGCGACATTAGTCCCTAGATCTCCAGACCATCAGAACATCATTTGGCTTCTATCTGAAAAATTACTCTGAAGGAAATTTCTTCTGTGAGCTGTCAAACCTGTGATGTGGGTTTGAAGAGCCTTGGTGCTCGACGACAATGTGTATCTGCTCACTATATATATATATATATATATATATATATATATATATATATATATATATATATATATATATATATATATATATATATATATATACATACATATTCGTTGTATGTCACTAGACACATATATAGTGGGCAGATACACATTTCTCTTTGTGTACCATCATGTATATTCATGGGATTTTTATTTTAATAACATAATAACACTATGTACACAAAACAAAATGACTCCTTCGACCTGCACTCCACATATATATATATATATATATGTTTGTGTGTAGGTGTGTGTAGGTGTGTGTGTGTGTGTTTGTGCGCATGTGTATATGTATAGCATGAATCATACAGAAATGCAAAAGAAAATGTCTCAGTAGCAGTCACAATTCCCAGGAGTGAGCGAGGAATTTAAAGAATAAATAGACACACTTTCCACGTTCACCGTTATTTATTTCTGCGCCTCTTTTCACAACGGACACATTCTCAGCGTTTTACAAAATGTAAGAATTATAGAACAAAATTTCTATATAAAATGTTTATATTCAATATACAAATATAAAATATATAAGGATTTGTGTGTTTATCCATGATGAGCCAAACTGTAGCAAGGAAACGCTCCCATAGATGGAATGAGGAAGGATCCTTGAGAGGACTCAAAAAAGGGAACCCCACCCTCATCTGGGTGATGAAGTGTGTGTATATAAACAATACAAAATACCAGAGAGTGAGAACTACCATGAACATTGGAGTGTGTGATATTGAGCCTTTGAAGGTTTGAAGGAACCTCATGCGTGAGTGTGTCTGAGCCCCTGTCACGAAGGCCAAAGTTTAGGAGCTTAACGTAAGAATACTCTACTGCCTTTAGTGGACTTTAGTGGAACTATGAGAAGTCTGGACTTTTGGGATCTTAAAGAACATTGGGTTAGACGACTGGATAGATACATGGGAATGAAACCATTTAGGGCTTTGTAAGTTGGTAATAATAGTTTGTAGTCGATTCTAAATGTAACACTATTTTTGTGACGTTTTGACTTTTGGTGTGGGTTTTATTCGTTGAATGTCAAACATATGTCCTGTACATTCAGGTGTACTCCACAGACACATTATTGATAGTAAATCACAATTAACCCTTAAGCCATATGAAGTCCGTAACATGTAATGTTTTCACAGATTTTCTTCAAAGCCAGCTATGCTTATAAAACGCAATAATACATGTAAATTGTGTGTTGTTCACAATTGTGAATAAATATTTGCGAGAATTAAAGTAAAATATTAAAATATAAGATATATATATATATATATATATATATATATATATATATATATATATATATATATATATACAGAGAGAGAGAGAGATGTATACAATTACAACTTTTTAATACTCTAATTGTGACAGATGTTAATATAAAAAAAAATACATTTCATTCATATTCTCTCCCTTTAATAAAATTAGGAATTATTTTATATGTATTTCATACTGGAAAAATATTCTGTTAATTAAAATGAATTTTTTGGTGGTTGTTTTAATCGTTAAATATGGTACGTGGCTCCTTTAAGAATTATGTTCCAGTTTTGTATGCTTTCCACATCAAATGCTTTAGGTTATATGCGGTAATATATACAGTAATATAGTGAGTAGCTCATACCTGTTTTGTCACGGGCAGTTAGTAGGTGTAAATATCGGGGAAATCTAATTAATTATGCGACAAGATAATTAGAGCTATTTATGTCCCCTGACAGTTGTTTAATGTTATGGATGTAATGTTATGGTGTATTTTATTTCTAATACCATAAATATACTACAATGGCTATGATGTTTGAAAAAAACCTGGTCATAAGTATAGTTTTTTCTAAAATCACATTCATTAGACCAAGAACACCAGGTTCTTTTTCAGATGACAGGGCAGCCGGTAAAAATACCATTGTAAACGGTTTATAGTAATGACAGCATTTTAAATTAGGAGAACCATCAGGACGGCAAATGGAACATTTGCTTTGTCTCCACACGGACGCTTTTAATTGCCGCGTCCGTTTGGGGAGAAATGAAGAATTTGCGAGGTTTTCCAGTGTAATTAAATCAGCTTTAAATCAGCTTTGTGATCCGTGGCAAGTAGAAACCTGTAGGAGAATAGGTGGAGGGAGGGAAAAAAAAGGAATAGAACAGGTGTTGATGAGATCGCTGACATTTTGCCATTCCAAACCCACTTTATCTTTAGTTAATCAATTCACACCTCAGCCTGTCGCTTTTATTTTCTATTTTTTGTCACGCACACACATACACACACACACACACACAAACACACCACACACACGCTGACTGACCTCCACCATCCTGGAAAACATCAGGAGTCGAAAGCCGGTGCTCTTCCTGCAGCTGTTGAGCCATGGCAGTGAGAGATTGCATTCATTAAATCAATGCAGCGTTGAGGGGGAAGGGGGGGGGGGGGGGGTTCGGAGAAAACCCACAGCACCCCAGACTCCTTTCTTTCCCGATCTGCCATTGAGTGTCATTGTGTTTGTGTTGTCGGTGACTGATGCACTGTTGTGTGTCTCTACAGGCGCACTGAAGCCAAAGAGTGGCGAGAAGAAGAAAGAGCAAGCCCCATTGGACTAGAGGTGGAGAGAAAAAAAAAAAAGTCGCTCTTCCCTTGTATTTCTCACCTCTGAGACAGGCGAGACAGGGGCGGCAGTAACGGAGTGACGGAGTTAATAAAACTCATCATACACGCCCAGATTGTTTTGCCTTATGAGAAATGAAATGATTGAACTAAATAGAACATGGAAAATCTTTAATAATCATAGATTTGTTTTAATAAATAGTTGACGTGACCTATGTTAAGTATATTCTGTCACTGTTCTTGATTGTTGCAGTATAAAAGCAATAAACAAACATTTACCGTAAATTCTTCATAGAAAGCGCACCTGCATAAAGCCGCATCTCTCTATTTGAAAAAAAAAAACCCCCAAAAAATCTAAATAAGCCGCATATACAAGCCGCATCCGCATGCTTTTTGTTGTAATGTACTGTACTAAATAGTCCTTTCCTAATATTTTATACGGGAACTACGCTGCATGGGAATCCGGAATTCATACAAAACAGGATTTATTAGAATAAAGAACTCAGGGGCCGCTCATACGGAGCGGCCAGACAGGCTGGGAGCTTGCGCTCTGCGCGCCGTGGTAGGGAGTACCGGAGAGCAGGAGGCGGTCACTTGGAAGTCCGGGAATCGGGAACAGACAAAGTCTAGGCATAAACATATATCGGCTCTGTCCGCGACTAGGTATGTGCTGAGCCCGGACGGTGATTGTAGGGTGAACGGTCTTAATCGTAGAGAGGAAAATCAGAACCGCGGGCTGTATTGTGTGTGTGTGTGTGTGTGTGCGTGCTGTAGGTGTGTGTGGTGGGGGGGGGGGGGAAGAGAAGCAGGGAGGAGAGAAGCCCGAGCAGCAACTGTATTAAAACGCAGAACAAGAGAAAATAAAATAACGCCTATTTACAGTTTTATCTTCATTTCTCCTGGTGTGAAATCCTCACCTTAACCTTGAGATAGAGTTTGTCCTCCTTCTATCTGCTTCTAAACTACACTTTTCTCTGTTATATCTGCTAAAAGGATCTAGCCATTCTTCT
>JACRUU010000021.1:6570876-6640876 GCA_030449085.1 Kryptopterus vitreolus
CTCCGCACACACCGCTACACACCGAAAGAGAGACAGACAGAGAGAGAGAGAGAGAGAGAGAGAGAGAGAGAGAGAGAGAGAGAGAGAGAGAGAGAGAAAAAAAAAAAACAGGATCCCTCCAGAACAGTGCTGCGGGCTTGTCAGTGCGCCGTAGCCACCTGCAGCCTCCATGAATGAACACCTTGCTGCAGGCACGAGCCAGCATTTGCATCTCTGAATATTTCATGAGAGAGGGTTTTTTTTCTTTTCCCCTCCACGAGGCGATTTTTAAAGGACTTGACACTACCCAACTCCGTGCGCGACACGACGTCCGGTCCATTTATTTATTTAATATGTGTGTGTGTGTGTGTGTGTGTGTGTGTGTGTGCCCATTTTGATACCGCGTCCAATTTTTGTGTTATTCGGGAAACAAAAAACGGCTCGGTATGGAAGAGTCTCTTCACCCCGCTCATCAGTCATCAGTTTAAAAGCCTTTAATTTGCATCTCTGGAGGCCTGAGCACTTCACGCTGCCCCACACACCCACTCTTACATGCGGGGGGATTCGGCAGAGTGGTTTCCTGATAGCTTATTCAGTATCGGGGCCAGCACATGTACACACACACACACACACACACACACACACACACACACGCATACACAGCGGGAAACACAAAGCAGCCAATAATCATTCATACATCATTTCAGCAAAACTTTATATCTAACACACACACACACACACACACACACACACACACACACACACACACACACACACACCACACTCTGTACAAGGTTATACGCACTTATTTACAGGTATTATTTTACACTGAAGTCCCAACCCTTGGTCGGAGTGTTCAGTCAGCCCTATTGTCCCCGTAAGAGTGCAGATTCAGTATTACACTGCTCTCTCAAATGAAATCGTATTTATTTATTTACTTATTTATTGTATTTTTTTATTTTACTTTTTCAGCTACTCTACTCTACGTAGATGACATTTAAATCGAACGCGAGATCGAATATATATATATATATATATATATATATATATATATATATATATATATATATATATATATATATATATATTCTGCTCAACGCCTAATTAACAATACCATAAATTCATGCTATTTTACAATTAACATTTATACGATTCTATTTTACAAAATAATGGATAGAATGTTTTTGTTTTGTTTTGTTTTTTCACCTCAGGATGATTGAAGTTCATCTCGCTATTAATCTCTTCTGCTCTAAAGAACCCTAAAGAATGATGGGAATATGTGGTGCTGGGTGTGCGTGTGGTGCGTGTGTGTGTGTGTGTGTGTGTGTGTGTGTGTGTGTGTGTGCGCGTGTGTGTGTGTGTGTGTGTGTGCGTGTGTAAAGTGCTACAACAAGGTGTCGATTACAAAACGGCACAAAGGATGAAAAGGAAAGGAGACGAAACGACACGAGACCCCGCCCAAGCTGCCACGGATTTCACACTGCCACGCCAACCATTTTCAGACAATTAAACACACGCGCACACACACACACGCACGAGTACATGCACACATGCATGCGTCCGTCCGTCGCAGCTCATCTGGTGGAGCGTATGTTCTTGTACTGACAAAGCAGGAGCTGCTTGAAGGTCTTTTTGAAGGTGGCGTTGCACAGGGCGTAGCACGCAGGGTTAATGGTGCTGTTGATGTAGCAGAGCCAGTAGCCAATGGTCCACACTGTGTTGGGGATACAGCTGGAGCAGAATGTATTGATGAGGACCATCACGTTATAGGGGGTCCACGTGGCTACAAACGCCACCAAGATGGCCATGATGGTGCGCGTCACCTTCTTCTCCCTGGACGGAGCCGCTTTCTTCTTTTTAGGCGGCTGCTTGGTCATCTTGGCGATCTTGCGCGCCACGTGATTCTGCTTCTCGGCCGCCGGGACGATCTCCACCGTGGTGTTGGACGGGGCGTAACAGTCTCCCTTGGGTGACTTGGTCACTATTTTAATGCAGGTGAGCTTGGAGGTGCCGGTCTTGGCGTGGTGCCGGACAGGCGTCGAAGTGTTGTTGACTTCTGGTTTCTGAGGCGCTGCGGCTCCACTCCCCGAGGTGGAATCGTTCGAGCTTTCTTTCTCCTCGACCGGGACGCAGTTGTCCCTGGCGGTTTCTTCCCCTTCTTTGTCTCCGCTGGCCGTGGACGGCCCTTTACCGTTCTGGATTTTGCTGTCGAGCTGGTTGGTCAGTTCGTCTGTGATCTGCGTCTGGTTCCTGTCCGGGTCCTCGGCCATCACATTGTTGTTGTCCAGCTTGCCGGCGGCGTTGCTGCGCGTCTGACTGGGCGATCCGGGTCTCGCTGTGGCGCCCGAAGGCTTCCGGTTGTCCTTTTTCACACGGCTTTTGCTGGCTCGAGAGATCTGCCAATACAGCACCATCATAATGATGACCGGCAGGTAGAACGCGGCGATGGCCGTGCCGAAGGTGACGGCGGCGTTGGAAAAGAACTGGATGTAACACTCCCTGTCCGGCACGGTGCGTCCACCCACAATGAACTGCCAAAAAAGAATGGCGGGAGCCCACAGGATGAAGGACAGCACCCACGCCGCAGCGATCATCATCCCCGCCATCTTAGTGGTCCTCTTGACCGGGTAGCTCAGCGGCTTTGTGACGCAGAAATAGCGGTCAAAACTGATAATCAGCAAGTTCATGACCGACGCGTTACTGACCACGTAGTCCAGAGCCAGCCACAGGTCACACACTACCGGGCCCAGCGGCCACGCACCAATGACTATATAAACAGTGTAGAGGTTCATGGAACACAGGCCGATAATGAAGTCGGCGCATGCTAAGCTGAACAGGAAGTAGTTGTTGACAGTCTGTAGACTTCTGTTGACCTTTATCGAAAGCATTACCAGTATGTTCCCGACCACGGTGACCAGGCTGAGGGAGCCGGCGACCAGCACAATGAACACCACCTCCACCGTTTTATAGGCATTCGGCTCGACGTCCGGCTCCGTCTCATTTCCCTCGGAAGAATTCCCCAGCGTGAAGTTTATTCCGTCCATCTGTTCCTGCCTCGGGAAAAGCTCCGTTACTGCACGAGGAGAACCGCCTATACGCCTTCACACCTACACATGAAAGATGAACAAAAGGGAGAGAAACATCAGTACTTTTTATATATATTTATATATATATATATATATATATATATATATATATATATATAGATATATATATATATATATATATATATATATATATATATATGTATATATATATATCATATTAGACCTCATTCAGTTTATTTCATTTCTATCTCTCGCCACAGACCTCTAACACGAATAAGACTGCATCAGATTTGAATTCCTAACGTGCGCCTTTTGCATAATAAAGTATTTAAAGGAAACGGTATAAAAAGCACGTCGGACTCGCATTTACACCAAACTACATCATCCGCTTATTTTTTACCCGGGGTTAGTGTGCGCATAATTAAGCCGATTATTTTGGTGAGAGAAATCAGTTTTGATCTGCAAAACTTTTATTTCCCAGAAAGTTCTTTCGCTTGTGAGATGTTTTATACGTTGGCTAAATGGAATTTCTGCCCAAAATTGGGGATGAATACTAATTAAGAGAAATAAATCAAAATAAAGTTAAAAGTTTCTTTTGGAAAGTATTCATGGAAATTACATACATACACACATACATATATATATATATATATTTACCTGTGTTTCCAGATTTATCCAGTTTATCGTTAATGACGACTGCAAAGCAGAATGCATTACATATGAACATCTTCTAGTTGAAATAATATACTTTATTTTATTTTAGCTTCAATTATCGTGGTCGGTGTCTGCAATGTTATTTTTTCATGCGTTTTCAGCCATGTGTGTGTGGAGTTTGCATGTTTTCCCCTTGCCTCAGGGTTCTCCGTCCGGTTTCCTCCCCAGTCCAAAAAACATGCACGGTAGGTTGATTGGCACCTTGGAAAATTGTCCCTAGTGTATGAATGTGTGTGTGTGTGTGAGTGTGTCTGTGCCCTGCAATGGGTTGGCATTTCCATCCAGGGTGTATCCTGCCTTAATGCCCATAGACACCTGAGATAGGCACAGACTCCCCGTGACCCGAGGGAAGATCGGATAAAGCGGTAGAAGACGAATGAATAAAATGAATGAATGAATGAATGAGTCATTTAGAATGTTTGTAGAAGAATTTTTATAACAGGAATATTCTTCTCATTAGATCGCAGTCAGTTCACAGGCACCATTGCAGCCTCTTAATAGGGGTGCTTGTGAACTCCAACTCCCAAGCCACACACACACACACACACACACACACAGTCCATTTACATTCTGGTAGACACTCTTAATCAGTGTGGTTAACAATTATCTCTTCTATCCAATTGACCCTTTGAGGGTGAGCGATTACAGCTCGGTGATGCTGGGATTTGAACTCACAAACCTTCTAAATGTTTATTATTTATATTATATATATATATATATATATATATATATATATATATATATATATATATATATATATATATATATATATTCAGATGAGAAACACCCCACAACAGTTTTGATGATACTCTGGCCCAGTCGTCTAGCCGTCCCAATCGTCTACCCGTCCCAATTTGTCCAAACTTGCTCAAATCCCATTTATCATTCCCCTAACTTTGAGGATGAAATATTCATTGGCAGTGTTGGTGAAGGTTACATTGGAAAAGTAACAGATTACAAATGTACCCTGTTCAAAATGTAACACGTAGTGTAACTTTTCACCGCCTTTATAAAAGTAAAGTAACTGATTACATGATTACGTCCACTAGGTGGCACTTTAAGTTAACGTTCAAAGGGGAATTAAAAATCAAACCCTCTTTTAAAATCACATTGTCGACGGGAGGGTTGTTGTGCTGCGTTCTTGTTACGCTTCGCCGTATGATTTTCCCGTCGTGTTACTCCCTGCGCATACTCCGAAACTGAGAGAGCCACTGCCACCTACTGTAGCAGATGTGCAATTACGTTTTTTTTTCTAGTACGGCAAAAAAAAAAAGAGCATATCCCCCCGGGGTCACATGCGCCCCCTACTGGCATCGCGCCCTTTACTATTTGAGAACCACTGCTGTAGTGTCTAAAGAACTGATTTTACATGAAATTGTTCCGATGCAGCCCTATTTATAATCTTCATAACCATTTTTGTAAGGAACTGTAATTTAATTACACATTTTCTTTTCTCAATAAATGCAACGAATTACTGTTGCATTTATATTTTCATTAAATTACATAACGCTGTTACATGTAACTAGTTAATCCTGAAGACTGGGTGGGTTATTTAGATTAAATGGATGCAGGTTGTCTATACACAGTAACTCCTCATGCTGGAAAAGCTGGTGCTCCTGGTGATGAGCTGCCTCTAACAATGGATACGATTACA
The DNA here is from genome assembly GCA_030449085.1 of Kryptopterus vitreolus. NCBI lineage: Eukaryota > Metazoa > Chordata > Actinopteri > Siluriformes > Siluridae > Kryptopterus > Kryptopterus vitreolus. Next base: position 6,576,271 of record JACRUU010000021.1, read on the forward strand.
TAGCTCATTTTATTCACATTAAATTATGAATCTTTAGTGTGTGTGTGTGTGTGTGTGTGTGTGTGTGTCCTGCGATTGGTTGGCATTCCATCCAGCGTGTATCCTGCCTTAATGCCCATAGACGCCTGAGATAGGCACAGGCTCCCCGTGACCCGAGGGAAGATCGGATATAGCGGTAGAAGATGAATGAATGAATGAATGAAATAATGAAATAATCTTTAGTGTGTCTGTGTGTGTATGTTTAATCTCTAAAAAGTTAGCCATTAAAAGATTAATTGAATAATGCTCTAAAAAGTTAGCCATTAAAAGATTAATTGAATAATGCACCTATTGTGTCTGTACTCTCATTATCCCCCCATCAAAGCGAATGATGTGCATCTCCCTTCATCCTCCACCAGCTATAAAGAATACATAGAAAGCACTACATAGGGATTTATCTCATTCCAAAACAACAAGGTCCAGGAATTTGAGTATTAAAAAAAAAAGAATAACAGCACAATAAATGTGACTTGGGTCAAGGCAGCAGGATGAGGGAGAATAGGAGAGAGTTAACATCGGAGCGAGGGATTGAATAAGGAGCAGGCATGTTCAAATACACCTCAAGCTTATATTCGTTTTTCAAACACAATTTTAGGTTGTATATATTAGATACATGAACATTAGAAACATCTGCCTAGTTTTGCAAGTCCACAAGCCATCCATCCCATGGACCTTTCACATCCTCAGATCTTTTTCTTCTCCTCCTCCTCCTCCTCCTCCTCACCACTGATCGTTTCTTTCCCTGCCTCTCGTCCTGTCAGTGTGAAGGATTCTCTCCGGAGCAATAAGAGTTATTTAGTGCTGTAGTAGCTGCTGGACATGGAGCTGTGTTCCCATCGCTCATTTCAATGGCTAGCTTAACATCCATATAATAAGCTATTAAGTCCCTTCGGGAAAAAAAAGTGCAAGAGTCTGAGCGCTGTAATACGCGCAATTTCTTTCGCCACAATTCCTTCGGACTCTAACTTCTCCTAATGAGCATCGGTTAAAGAGGATCGGTCATTGCTCAGGCCAAAAGTTTCGGGACGTTTGATATTACCACCCAGATGTGTTCTGTACAAAGTTGGAGGGAGAGACCCATAGGGACGCATTGAGAACGAGTGAGAGGATTTAATTGGTGAACGCAGGTGCGGGCGTTAAAATAGTGGGGTGTATTCTACTGGTGGCAGAAGAATGCAATCATTCTATGGACTCTTAAAAATGGTCTTTAAAATGATGTATATACAGATATATAATATAGTGTTGGGGAGTAAGTAAAGACGTCTTATATATATATATATATATATATAATTTCGGAGTATGCGCAGGGAGTAACATGGCGGAAAACATTTTCCCCTTAAAATGTTAACCTAAAGTGCCACCTAGTGGTCAAATGAAAGTAAACAAAATGTAATGGGTTACTTTTTATAAATTACTTTTACAAAGTAATTGAAAAGTTACACTACTTATTCCATTTTGAATAGGGTCATTCATAATCTGTCTATTACATTTCCAAAATAGCCTTCCCAACACTGCTTATACATATAATTAATGACGATTAATGATATAACAAAAAGGAAGCAAGTTAAAATATAAAAAGCAGAGTATAACAGGAGGAAGCACTGCAAATCAAACTAGTTTTACATTTAACATATTTATGCATGACTGCGTAATGATATATTCAGATATCATTCCCCACGCTTGTTGTCTTGTGGACCACTCTTGTGGTCAAATGTCCACAAATCATTGTTTATATATCGTATTTGATGTTATTCGTTTGTTATTGTGGGTTGCTAAAGCATGTCGTCCGCCTTTTGCTTTTGTCACGTATCCACGACTGTAGAAGAAAACGCTTTTACACAAATGTTTTCAACGGCTTGCCATCAAAGAACAAACAATATCCCATTCTCATACAGTGGATATAAATAAAGTGGAAGAGATGGAATGTGATTATGTGAGACAGCCATGAAGATTATGTAAGTGAAAAAAGAAAGAAAGAGGAAAAAAAAGAAAAAAATGCAGTGAATCTGAACCTGACATCACTAAGATTTCACCCAAATAACATGTTGTGCAAAGAAATGCATTGGCAGGGATTGAAAAAAATGTCCAGACGACAGTTAAGGGGATAGCGGTTGCAGCTTAGTGGTGCTGGGATTGAACTCATAACCCTATGATCAACACTTTCTTTAACCACTATCCCTTAACCACTATCCCTTTACATGCTTGAGCTATAAGGTCGGGAAACTAGTCAAATTCAACTCGAAGACACTTGGTTGATGCATGGTTCAAGGTGATTTCTTTCGGATTAAAATGCTTGTTTTTACTAGTGGGAGCTTTAGGGGCATCATGTAAACAAAATTCAGATGCATTTTGAAATTTTTGATGCAAAAAAACAAACAAACAAAAAAAAAACACAAAACAAGAGTCTATGCATTTACTCCTTTTCCGCTGGAATTGTATTCCAGATGAGGATTATGCATAGGAATAATACCTATGCATAATAGCTCCAAAAATACCAATTTATTTTGCTCTCAAACCTGCAGGCCTCTGTTAGACAGGACAAGTCCGTTGTAATACCCAGTAGGAAAACATTAAAAAACAAGAAAACATTAAACATTCTAATATCAGAATATAAGCATGTCCCGATAAGGAGCTTGTGCACACGAGAGATGTTTGCCATTTAATCTGGATCGCATATGCATGAAACACTGGCAAATCAACACATGCTTGGGAGCCAAAAAAAAAAAAAAAAGAAAAACAGCTGAGTGCTGCAGTTTTATGTAAAGTGTATGTTGAAAGATATGCACACCATTGCACCGGTTTACAGCCAAACCCTCCCCCAGAGGAAAATAAATGTATTTTATTACATGGGCTTTGTTGGTTGCTATGTCACAAGCAATTACCTGAACGGATACAAGCCTTTTACATACACTGCAGTGACGAAAATACCAATTAGTCATACTTGGTTTGTGAAGCAAGTAGACCTGGAACGTGAGATATATTTATTCAGGACATATGCATATGGGAAAAAAAACAAGTTTTTGATCTTGCATGGAGCTCCAGATGGAGAGAAATGGACAATTGCTTTTTGTGTTTTCTTAAATTGACAAATAATCACACGAACTGTTGTCGCCTGGCACGGCGATGGTCTTGTAGCCCATTCCAGCCTTGTGCACTGACATTCTTGGATAGCTCTTTGGTCTTTGGCGATGCCATGTGACCCCGGAGAATATGCTTTTTTTTATTGTACTAGAAAAAACATAATTTAACATCCACTACAGTAGGTGGCGGTGTCGCTCATTCCTAAAGCATGCGCAGGGAGTAACGGAAAAAAAAAAACAGAGAAGCGTAACAGGAGGACGTACCGCAACCCCCAACCGCTGGAAAAAAGGAATCGCTACATGTAAACTTAAAAGTGCCCCCTAGTGGACGAATGGAAGGAATGAAAAAGTAATCAGTTACTTTACTTTTATTAAGTAATTTAAAAGTTACACTACATTTTGATCTGTGATCTGTAATCTGTTACATTTCCAGAGTATACAAGATATAACCCGTATACAAGATATAACATTTCTTTTAAATAGCGTGAACTACGACACCCAAAACCTGTTCCAGTATGACAACACCCCTGTAAACAAAGCCATGCTTCATGAAGATCTGATTTCCATGGGTTGCAGTAGAAGATATATGTTATAGAGTGACCAACACTTTTGGGATGAATGTCCCAGGGCTCCTCAACTTTTCTCCAGAAATCTACGCAAAATCTACTGGAACATCTTCCCAGAATGTTGGAGCTTAAAATATCAACAAAGGAAGACATAAAAAATGGAATGGGATGTTCAAAGATCACATGCCGTAATTATGACCAGGTGTCCCATAACTTTCGGCAATAGAAGATAGTCTTTCTTTTGCGCCATGATACGGCGCCCCTGGAGCACAGAGGGTTGGGGGTCTTGCTCAAGGATCCAAGGGCGGCAGCTTGGAGATATCAATATAGTGTTCCAATCCCTCAGAACATTGATTCATTCATTCATTCATTATCTAACCGCTTTTATCTAATCGTCCCTTGGGTCACGGGGAACCTGTGCCTATCTCAGGACATCTCATCAAGGCAGGATACACCCTGTATGGGACGCCAATCCATCGACAATTTTTCCAACTTGCCAATCAACCTTCCATGCATGTCTTTGGACCGGAGAATCCGGAGAAAAATCCCCTGATGCATGGGGAGGACATGCAAACTCCAATACACACATCGTGGAGCGGGGAACCGAACCCCCGACCCTGGAGGTGTGAGGCAAACGTGCTATCGTGCTAACGTGCTAAAATGCAATAAAAATTTTGATTCCTATTTGACAACCTGAGGAATTCTGATAACAGTTTACAGGACTATTAAGGGAAGGAAAGGTAGCGGGAAATTAACTTTCCATCTCCAAGTGGGCCCTTGAGCAAGGCCCTTAACCCTCAATTGATCAGTTGGAAGTCGCTCTGAATAAGGGTGTCTGGCAAAAAACTGTAAATGTAAATGTAGATCAGTATTTTGGAAATAAATAGATAATAATAATAATAATAATAATAATAATAAATAATAATAATAATATAATAATAATAATAATAAATAATAATAATTATAAACATTCCAGAATAATTAAGGAGACCAAGTTATCAAGGAAGGGGCACGGTGTGGCTTAGTGGTTAGCATGTTTGCCTCACACCGCCAGGGTCCGGGTTCGATTCCCGTCTTGGCCATTTGTGTGTGGGGTTTGCATGTTCTCCCCGTGCCTCAGGGGGTTTTTCTCCGGTTTCTCCGGTTTCCTCCCCGGTCCAAAAACATGCACGGTAGGTTGAATGGCACCCTGGAAAATTGTCCCTAGTGAATGAATGTGTGTGTGTGTGTGTGAGTGAGTGTGTGTGTGTGTGTGGGTGCCCTGCAATGGGTTGGCTCTCCATCCAGGGTGTATCCTGCCTTAATGCCCATAGATGCCTGAGATAGGCACAGACTCCCCTTTACCCAAGGGAAGATCGGATAAAGTGGTAGAAGATGAATGAATGAATGAAAGTATTCTAGTAGTCCTGCTTTCTCTCTGAAATCTCTACACACTCTGGTATGCAGATATAAATAGCTTAATATATTAAGATTTACATCAGTATTATCCATTTTTATTACGTATTCTAACGTATGCGCATAATCTAGTTGGATGGTTTCCTTATTATGATATTTATCTCTAAGAGATATGTTGTTTTAATGTGACTCTGGGCCGCTGAATCAAATTGTGACTTGCGAGAGCTAAATTGCTATTGTGTCTGCCGGGGCTTGAGTGGGACCCGGTTCACAGACAGAAGACAGAAGACCTCGGCGTTTTCGAACCAGGGAAAGTACGAGAGGTTTATATGCCGTATAGATAAAGTGGAAATTTTTAGAATATTATATAAGTTCAAAGATTCCTGCCTTGCACTAACTGTGTGTTCACATGTTCGTTCTTTCTGAGTTCTACAGAGGGTTCATCGAGATTTCCAATGGTGCCCAGAGAGGTGTTATTTTGAGCCGAGCTACAGGAATGCAGACCTATGATAAAAAAAAATACATACAAAATCAGGCAGAACAGCACCTGTCTAAATATTCTGTAAGCAATAAAAATCGTGATTTTTTAGAAAATACATACTATAAACAAGCCAACTGATCTTTCAGTACAGGAAGATAATTACACGAGGTGAGATTTCTTGATATCTTGGTAGAAAACATATCTTGGGTTTAGAAAAGAACAACACATTTAAAAAAAAAAAAGCATTAAATACTTATTCGAAACAGTCGATTAAGTCAATGAATGATTCTTTTTTTTAACAGTTTGCTAATTTGTGTGAAATGAATCTTAAAACCAGGTCCGCGCAACAAAGGAATTCCTCTTAATATAAGAAGAATCATCAATATTCTTTTTAAAAATAAAACTAAAAACAGGATTACACATACAATTATACCTATTTGCATTTTGTTGCATTATATTTACAGCATTTGGCAGACTCTTGGCAAGTACTCTTATAAAGAGCAAACGATTCAGCACAACTTTATATATATGTATATATATATATATATATATATTATATATATATATATATATATATATATATATATATATATATATACATATATATATATATATACAGAGAGAGAGAGATTCCCCAGTTTTAAGTCACATGTCATATATGTCTTAGCTGCAACCACACACACACACACATATGTTCTCTCTGTGTGCTCTGGGCAGGGATTGTTCCTTTCGTGCCTCAGGGAGTTTTTTCTCTGTGTTCTCCTCCAGTTTCCACCGGGTCCAAAAACATGCACGGTAGGTTGATTGGCACCTTGGAAAATTGTTCCTAGTGTGTGAATGTGAGTGTGATGTGTGAATGTGAGTGTGTGTGTGTGTGTGTGTGTGTGTGTGTGTGTGTGTGTGTGTGTGTGTGTTTTAGCCCTGCGATGGGTTGGGATTCCATACTGCCTTGATGCTTGAGGATGCTTGAGATATGTGTGTGTGTGTGTGTGTGTGTGTGTGTGTGTGTGTGTATATATATATATATAGTATATATATATATTTTTTTTTTTTTTTTTTTTTTTGCTTATACAAAACGCATTTTTGAGCAAAAAAAGCCCTATCTGTGATTACCGAGCATTTTTTTTTTACTGTGAAACCTTAGTTATTAAAGTCAAAATAAAGTCCTCAAAGCTTCAAATGACGTCTTTGAATCACATTAGTAACTAAGTAAGAAAAACAAGATATTATTAAAATAATAACGCTACACAATCTGATCTTGTGCAGTATTTTATCCTTAATATATAACTTTGTATGGACGGTCTTTATGCAGCGTTATTCAATAATGATGCTGTACATGATGCTTTCAGTCATTTCATTTGTTCCAAATCCGCTGAGGGAACTTCGGAAACAGTTTGAGTCCTATAGCGATCTGTATCCCTCCATCTAACCCAAAAGGCTCGTGTGGTGCAAAATGATATTGCGAGCAGACGTCGTTTATGGATTTACTATGCGGGCAACCAGCTGTGCTCTCTGTTTGCTGTCAGTGTGCGATTGTGTGTCACAGTTTGCACAAGCCCTAGGCAGAGTAGGCATAATACAACATTAGATACAGAGGACATTTTCATCCTGCGATCCCACCCCAGGCCCACATTCCAGTTCCAGAATTAACTTTCATATCATAGCATTTGGAGGAAAATGACCCTCGCTTGCCACCCCCCCCCCCCCACCCCCCCCCCCCCCCATCCCGACCCCACCCCCCCCCCCCCCCATACACCCCATTTGTTTTACAGATACTCTGATGTCCTGTACTTTATATGCATTCCTCTTTGTCACTGTTAATTAGTTTCTCCGACTCCTTGTGCAAATTGTAGCTCCACTTGATAGAAGTGAATGACTGGCTGGACGCCTTGGAGCCGCGAGGCCGGTTTTGTTGGCCTTTTGCACTTTAACTGTTCCTCGAGATGGCTCACTAGAGCTGAAAATTGCATCTGCCCTCAGGGATGCGCCAAACGACTGAACTTCCCCGAGCTCCACTATTTCTTTCTCTATCCTTCTATTTTGATTCTCGCCATGAACAATGGAATTCTGCCACATGGATATTGTTTATTTGTTGGACACCATATGGAATGTGTATCCGTCTGTCTCTATATCATTTTGGGACTGATTCTATAAAACTTGATGAAATAGGATTCATCTTTCCACTCCTCTGTGGATTTAAAGCACAGATTTCATATTCACATATGCGCCTTTTAAAACGATTTAAGCAAAAGATATGTGAATCTTTTTTAAAAGGAAAAAATGCATTCTAGAACAAAACAAATGAAATCAAGCATTTAATCAATTAATATATTATTGCTGATTCACAAATGACCTTAAACAAACCGATTAATTACTAATTAAACAAAAGGAGACTTTTACAGCCAAAAGTTTGTGGACATTGGCGAAGCTTCTACAAGCAGTTGTTGGGAAGGTTACTTTCGAAATGTGAAAGATTACAGATGTAACAACTTGTGTACATTTTTAATTACTTTATAAAAGGAAAGTAAGTGGGGGGCACGTTGGTTTAGTGGTTAGCACGTTCGCCTCACACTGCCAGGGTCCGGGTTCGATTCCCGTCTCGGCCATGTGTGTGTGGAGTTTGCATGTTCTCCCCGTGCCTCAGGGGGTTTTTCTCTGGGTTCTCCGGTTTCCTCCCTGGTCGAAAAACATGCACGGTAGGTTGATTGGCACCTTGCAAGATTGTCCCTAGTGTGTGAATGTGTGTGTGTGTGTGTGCCCTGCGATTGGTTGGCATTCCATCCAGGGTTTATCCTGCCTTAATGCCCATAGACGCCTGAGATAGGCACAGTCTCATGTGAGATCTCATGCTGGAACATATATTCAGTCTTGCAGTGCAAGCGAAGGCAAAATTCCTTGCTGCATACAAAGGCGTCTTGTACAATTGCGTATCTCCAGTTTTGTGCTTACACTCTGGGGAAGAGCCCCATAAGAGCTACACTGGGGAATAGTTTGTCGATCTCATTACTGTTAATGAATCTCATGGGGTAAATGAGATCCCAATATGAAATATATAAGATCCTATAACTACAGAAGAAGAATAGTCACATTTGTCACATATACATTACAACACACTAAAATCCTTTCTTTGCATATCCCACCTCGTTTGGAATCTGGGATCAGAGTACCCTGGTGCACAGAGGGTTCAAGTCCTTGCTCAAGGACCCAAAGGTGGCAGCGTGGCAATATCAGGGCTCGAACCCCCAAACCAGCGCCTTTTAAACCACTGAGCTACACCCCTCCATAAAGACAGGTACTGATGTAGGTGATAAAATAAAGAGGCCTGGGGTGCAGTCGACATTCCAAATCATCCCAAAGCTGCTCAGTAGGGTTCGACAGAAGGAAATCTTCTACTCCAAACTATGGAAAGCTTTCCGCCCTATCCATTTCCACCGGAACGATATCGATTGAATATCCTAGTCAAAGTGAAATGAGAATTTCATACTGTATCCAAAGTGCATTTGTGTGTTTTTCCCAGTTTGGAAAATAACCACATATACAGTATCTCCGTACATTTATCCATATAGTGTCGGCCCAGAATTCCAGGTCTGATCCTGAGCTCAGATAACTTCATGTTCCGAGTTTCAAATGCGATTTCCTTTGCCAGTCGTGTTTCCTCAGAATTTTCCTGGTTTCTTCGCCACCTCTATAACTGGATTGGTGAATCTAATTCAACCCTGGAATAAGTGTGTGTGTGTGTGTGTGTGTGTGTGTGTGTGTGTGTGTGTGTGTGTGTGTGTTTGCACATATGGTGCTCTGCAATCGATTTGGGTGTACTCAGGCTGCATTACTGCCTCACACTCACAGGATTTTATTTTTTTTTTTCTGGATGCACCGTGACCCTGACCAGCATAAATCCTTCACTGAAAGTAATTGAATGACTGCACATGGACCTTCAGAAGAAAAGTGATGCCACAAATATACCCGATATAAATATGTTTCCATGGGAAATATATATAATATTATACAATCAGGCTGTAATAAAAGACATTATGTTGGCGAGCTTTGAAGGACTGAAAGAAAAAAACTCTATGATGACTTGAAGCTCCAGGGCCTGTTATGGTGGGGGACATGGAGCAGGTGGAGGAGAGCTCTACTGTGACTCTGTACAGGAAGGGAGACATTTGGGAATTAAATAAAAGGGGCAATGGCACAGCTGAACCATATATATTGATTTCAACTCTTTCTCTCTCTCTCTCTCTATCTTTCTCCCTCTCTTTTTTCCTGTCTCTCTCTACTTATTTTTTATTTATACATGTCTGCATTTTCACTGGTTTACTTTGCACTACATTTTAATGTACTGTAAAAGTCCAAAACAGAGGCACGGTGGCTTAGTGGTTAGCACGTTCGCCTCACACCGCCAGGGTCCAGGTTCGATTCCCGTCTCGGCCATGTGTGTGTGTGGAGTTTGCATGTTCTCCGCGTGCCTCAAGGAGTTTTTCTCTGGTTTACCGGTCCAAAAACATGCACGGTAGGTTGATTGGCACCTTGGAAAATTAGCACCCTAGTGTATGAATGTGTGTGTGTGAGTGTGTGTGTGTGCCCTGCTATGGGTTGGCATTCCATCCAGGGTGTATCCTGCCTTAATGCCCATAGACGCCTGAGATAGGCACAGACTCCCAGTGACCCGAGGGAAGATCGTATAAAGCGGTAGAAGATGAATGAATGAATGAACGAATGAATAAAAGTCCAAAACTGACATTTAAAAATAGCAACCGCCATGAAAATGTGTTTTTCCCGAACAGATCGCTCACTGGACCTTCCCACTAACCTCAGCGTCTGATCTCTTGAAGCTGTGTGATCAATAATGACACACAGTGATGCCCCAAAATCTACCACAATGCCTTCATAGAATTATTGGCCTGATTCATACCCAGTTTTCCACATGAACAGCTTAAAGATCTATCAAGAACCTTGAGGCTGGATTTGGACTGCAATTGATCTCTACTACAGTGGTTCAGGACCACATGCTGTATATACAGCACACATCACTGATCACCTCAACAATGAGGAAACTGTAATGAATGGACATTCGGTGTCTTAGCATGGCGGTTAGCAAGTTAGCCTCACACCTCCAGGGTTGGGGGTTCGACTTTCCCCCTCCACCATGTGTGCGTACGTGTGGAAACTCAGCGTTAGTTTGTTCTGTGTAAACATTCATTCACTCATTCATCTTCTACCGCTATACCGATCTTCCCTCGGGTCACGGGGAGCCAGGATACACCCTGGATGGAATGCCAACCCATCGCAGGGCACACACACTCACACACACATTCATACACTAGGGACAATTTTTCCAAGGTGCCAATTAACCTACAGTGCATGTTTTTGGACTGGGGAGGAAACTGGACAACCCGGAGAAAAACCCCCTGAGGCACGGGGAGAACATACAAACCACACACACGTGGCCGAGACGGGAATCGAACCCTGGACCTTGGCGGTGTGAGAATAACGTGCTAACCACTAAGCCACCGTGCCCCTTCTGTTTAAACATAAATAGGCTTATTATATAAGTATCTATTCTTCTCCCGACAAATATACATGTATCGGAAGAAAGAAATTGCGCTTGACATGCGGTCTTTGTATTGCTATTTTGACCTTCAATCAATAATTTCAACTGGGAGCCGAGTGCTCCTCTGCCGAGGCCTTATTACACACCGTATATAGTCCCATTATTAGAAAGTAAATCCAGATGCACTCGAGGCACTGGAGGGATGGAAGTGTTGCCGAGACGGGAACGGCAGCCTCTGATATCAGATGATTTGTACGGGTTCAAAAAGAAACCAAAAATAGACGGCGCAGGATTCCCTTCCGAAGAAGAAGATTTCTCATCGCTGACCGTTCGAGTGCATCAATATTTAATGAGACAACACAACCAGTATACAGTAGTGAGGACACAATATCATCAGTAATAACTGTATGAAGTAATAACATAATGAAAACCAAAGCCATACCAAAAAAAGGTACTGTAGGTATAGTTTGTGAATAGAATACTTACCGCTTATTAAACGAGTTAAAATCTCTTATTCAAGCTAAACAGGAAAATTGTCTGTTCTTAGAAATATTCAAACTTTGTTTCTTGTACATATACGCTGTTCTGAGTTTACTTTAAACTGTTTTTTTTTTCCTGTAGTGGAACTTAATCCTAAACGACAGGTGACTTGTGTAATGACCAGAGTAAATTTGCAGTCTATACCTACCGCTTGTCAGAATTGTTGTATTTTGAATTTGTTCATTTATTTTTGGATATGTTTATGTGTTGTGTCTGTTATTTTGTTTTTCCTAAATGTTAATATTTTGTGTCTGTTGTTTTGTTTTTCCTAAATGTTAATATGTTGTGTCTATTGTTTTGTTTTAACTTAACATTTAATGTGTTTTGTCTGTCATTTTGTTTTTCCTAAATGTTAATGTTTTAGGTCTGTTCTTTTGTTTTTGGATATGTTTAATGTGTTGTGTCTGTTATTTTGTTTTTCCTAAATGTTAATGTGTTGTGTTTGTTAATTTGTTTTTCCTAAATCTTAATAAGATGTGTCTGTTGTTTTGTTTTAACTTAACATTTAATGTGTCGTGTCTGTTGTTTTGTTTTCCCTAAATGTTAGTGTGTTGTGTCTATTGTTTTGTTTTAACTTAACATTTAATGTGTCGTGTCTGTTGTTTTGTTTTCCCTAAATGTTAGTGTGTTGTGTCTGTTGTTTTGTTTTTTAAATTGTTATTTTCCTTTTGGATTTTTTAAATGTGTTTTTGCATTATTTAATTTAATTTTTTTATGTGTTTTTATTGTTATTTTGCTTTTTGATTTGTCTATTTGTTTTAATGGATTTGTTTGTGTTTTGTGGTTTTGTTTATTCGTTTTCTAATTTCACACTTTGTTTTCTGATTTGTTTTTTTTTTCCAGATTTGTTCAATTGTTTTCCTATTTGCTATTGATTTGTTTTTTGTTTTTTGGATTATTTCATTTGTTTTCTGATTTGTTTTCTGATTTGTTTATTTGCAAATTCTCTGCAGAATCTACTGTTTAAAAATGACCTCGAAATGGATAGAACTGTCTATTGTACTTTGTGATGGTCAAATATTTAATGTAATTGTCCAGCTGTGTCAATAAGAGTAATTAAAAAGTGTGTGTGTGTGTGTGTGTGTGTGTGTGTGTGTGTGTGTGTGTGTGTGTGTGTGTGTAGGTTTCTGAGATGCATTGTGCTAGAAGGTTAATGAGGAGCTGATGAGAGTTGTGCAGATATCTCTGGAAATAAGCTTGTGCAGTCAGGGAGCTTTCTGTATGTGTGTGTCTGCATGTGGTACATGTGGATTTGTGTGTGTGTGTGAATGTGTGTGTGTGTGTGTCTGTGTGTGTGCATGTGTTTATGTGTGCGTGTGTGTTTTTTCTCTCAAAGTACTAACTGACAATAGCAGCTGGGAAGATGTCAAATCCTACTGCTTGCTGTCACACAGAATCAGGTTGCTATTTTGTTCTACATATACACACACACACACACACACACACACACACACACACACACACACACACACACACACACACACAATTAGCCCCTTACTTACATGTCATATGCACATACTGTAAGACAGCCCAATTTACCCTCATATACATCTCATTTACATGAAACCGGGCCTAATTTATGCGGCTGCTGCAAGGCTGAGCCAATAAGAGCTCTGCATGTAGCGGACAATCCGGACATGAGGATGGAACAAACGGCTCGCAGTGCAGAGGCCAAAAATCCATTCTAGTGAAGCTAAGATTAGAGATGATGATGCCTGACATTGACATTATTTAAAGCATGCCGTTTTGTACTGAAGCTTTTTAAAGGTCACAACGAATCTGTTTGCCTTCATTTATTGTACATTAAAATATACACGTTTCAATATTACTGTGATGTCATATTTGTCTGGCATGAAAAATTTTAAATGCCTCATTGTTTTTAAAGACGTAAAGCAGAGGTGGTTGCTCAGTGGTTAAGCCAGGGGTCACCAACACAGTGCCCGGGGGCATCCAGGTCGCCCTCCAAAGGACCACATGAGTAGCTCTCAGGCCTGTTCTAAAAACTCATCAGCAAGATGACGGGCACGGTGGCTTAGTGGTTAGCACGTTTGCCTCACAGCTCCAGGGGTTTGATTCCCGTCTCAGGACCATGTGTGTGTGGAGAGTTTGCATGTTCTCCCCTTCTCGTCCCCGTGCCTCAGGGGGTTTTTTCTCCGGGTTCTCCGGTTTCCTCCCCGGTCCAAAAACATGCACGTAGGTTGATAAAAATTTTCCTAGTGTGTGAATGTGTGTGTGTGTTAGCATTCCATCCAGGGTGTATCCTGCCTTAATGCCCATAGACGCCTGAGTGACTCTAGGGAAGATTGGATATAGCGGTAGAAGATGGATGGATGGATGGATCAGTGTGATGGATCCAAAGTTTACAATCTTGTTAACTCATTGTTGATAATTATTGATGAGTAATCATTATCGTGAAGTGTTTTCACATGGATAAATCAGAATCACTCATTCATTCATTCATCTTCTACCGCTTTAAATGAGTCAAAAAAAGATTTGTTCATTTTAAATTTGTTCATGATTCAGTACTAATAATTCAATAAAAAAGACTTTGTTATAAATGTTCATGAATTCCTAGAGTAAATGGCTCTGGTGTTCATATGTTCATACTCATACGTAGCTCATAGCCAAAAATCATAGCTGTATCAGGATGTGCCTGTTACTATATTTAGACGGCCAATGAGCTCACAATGATCCAAATGCTACAAGCTCATGACGGTTTGTCCTTTTTCACCGCGCTGAAAAGCATCGTTTAAAAAAAAAAAAAAAAAAAAAAACACGGGGCAACTTATGATTCCGAGTTCTGCCTTTTGCGTTTTTCAAGTGTGTGGCAGCTGCGTGGAAAAGGCCTGCAGATGAATGGACCCAGCTGGAGTGTCTTTGTGTCAATAGGGCAAACCTGCAGCTGGTCATCTGGCAGATGAACCACCAGAGAAACACCAGCAGTGTTTGAGTAGCTGAAGCTACACAGAGCACCTTTTTTACTGGTGCTTAATCGCAAAGGAACTGGCTATTGAACGGATCATACTGGCACTGGAGATGTTCATCTCATGACTCTGACTCGGAGCCTGATTTCCACTCTGCTTTTCTTTCTTCGTCTGTCTATAGCAGGGGTCCCCAAACATTTTTCTTCTTTTCTTCTTAATTTCTTTCCTTTTTTTAAATAGGGGTCAGTTTATAAAAGTGAATTACATGACTCCTAGTAGTATTATGTGTATTATACCTTCTAATGCTAGCATAGTTTATTATTTTGTTATGCACCACACAAACAAGTGATCATTTCTTTTTTCATTAATCAACTTTATTACCGAGGCACGGTGGCTTAGTGGTTAGCACATTCGCCTCAAACCTCCAGGGTCCGGGTTCCATTCCCGTCTCGGGCCATCTGTGTGTTTGCATGTTCTCTCCGTGCCTCAGGGAGTTTTCCTCCAAGTTCTCCGGTTTCCCTCCGGTCCAAAAACATGCACGGTAGGTTGATTGGCATCTTGGAAAATTGTCCCTAGTGTGTGAATGTGTGTGTGTGTGTGTGTGCCCTGTAATGGGTTGGCATTCCATCCTGCCTTAATGCCCATAGACTCCTGAGATAGACACCTCGTGACCCGAGGGAAGACCGGATATAGCGGTAGAAGATGAATGAATGAATGAATGAATGAATGAACGAATGAACTGTATTACCATTACAGTGATACAGCTATTATTATTATTGTTTTTATATTCAGTGCTATTCAAAATCAAAATATTCGCTTGCATATTAATTTGTGGGAACTGTGGGTTTGCTTCTGAAGTCCAATGTCAGGTTCCATTCCTGTCACAGCCGGTCTCAAAGACTGATGCAAATGTTCATCAGTGAGTCTTTCATCAGTTTCATGCAGGAAAAGGTTTACTGACCCATATACATATTGATTGCTTCCGCAGGACGTCGGGAGTGGTGGGCGGGGCCAGACAGAACGAGCGCTAAGTTACACCTGTACCTGATGAGTAACCAGTAACCAGCAAGGCCAATAAAGAAACAAGAGACATCAGCCGCTCTAACAAGAGACTCTATTCCTTGAACCAATCAAAATATGTCTCTGGCTTTATTCAAAGGGCTAGATGTGGGAGCGGGGATCGCATTCGGCCCGTGGGCAGACCCCTGGTCTTAAGCTTCTCCCAATTCTTCATTTTTCTCTCTCTCTCTCACTCTCACCTCTCTCTCTCTTCATCAGATTGTTGATGCCCATTATTTCCTTGATAATTGTTCCTTTATGGATTTACAATGCTGATACTAACTCTTGACATTCCTCAGAGCTCCAGTGAATTGTATACAGGTAATATGGAATGCCTTCACCGACCAAAAATGTCTCAAATTGCTGGATATTCGGTGAAACATAAGCAAATGTCAATCTGCTGCCTGTGTTAATATGAATATTAATAGTGCCAGGCTCACACTTATTTGAAAATATGACAAATGAGGCTAAATCCTGCTTCAGTGTAGATTTGTGATGTGTGTAGCTTTATGATGGTTTTAGTGCGGCTTCTCTACAGGGACGTCTCCCAGTTGAGCCGACGTGAGAACTTCACCAGGCCTGACCACTGAGACTATAATCAATAGATAAATAATCTATCCAGAATAACTCCACTCCTCTCTGGTGTTAAAGTCTCGAAGGATGAAGAAACAACCAACCCAAGGAAGAGGTGACCTAGTTCTTGCCACTGCAAAGCCGTAGGGAGCTTTTGTTTTGTGCAGCTCATAATCCCATGGTTGGGCATTTAGGGCATGATAAAAACTCTAAACCAATCGCAATTATTAGAAACATATCGAATTATTTATTGGATTCAACCAACAATCATAATGCACATTCAGCAGTACGCAAATCAATAGTTTCCACTCTATTCCACAATCAGCCGGTCTGGGCGCGGGTTTTCATTCTAACCAATCGAGTGCCACGACCGATAGCAGATGAAAATGAAAATGATTAAATTTAAACAAGTAGAATTTGGCGTGAACTTTCTTAGTTGGAATGAAACTAAGCACCTGCAACCATTCCGGGACTTTGTGGAAAAGATTGGACACCCATTGATGTCAATGTTTTGATTTCAATAGCAATGAATATGAAAAAAAATGTCATTATAATAGTAATAATGCTCTTTTAATAGGCAAATATATCTCTTGACAGTAATGCTCATTTGGCTGTACAATGCAGAACATATTAATAAACTAATATATCATTAGGAGGTAAAACAAATACATTTAAATTCATAGTGCAATCCCCATAATAGCACTGCTAGTCACTCTAGCCAGTGTTCTTTTCTCTTATATTAAAGATGGAAATGCTTTAATCCATTTCCCTTTATTTTCAAAAATGACCATTCATTCATTCATTCATCTTCTACCGCTATATCCGATCTTCCCTCGGGTCACGGGGAGTCTGTGCCTATCTCGGGCGTCTATGGGCATTAAGGCAGGATACACCCTGGATGGAATGCCAACCCATCGCAGGACACACACACACACATTCACACACACATTCATACACTACGGACAATTTTCCAAGGTTCCAATCAACCTGCCGTGCATGTTTTTGGACCGGGGGAAACCAGAGAACCCGGAGAAAAACCCCCTGAGGCACGGGGAGAACATGCAAACTCCACACACACATGGCTACACACTACAGGAATCTGTAACCCTGGTGGTGTGAGGCGAACGTGCTAACCATTAAGCCACCGTGCCCCTCTCAAAAATGATCAGTATATATAATTTATAAAATGACCGCTTGGAAGACCAAAGTATACAAAGACTGACTATATATATATATATATATATATATATATATATATATATATATATATATATATATATATATATATATATATAAATTATTTATTTATTTTTTGGTACTAGCAACTAGAAGCCAAATATGAAAAAATTCACTCAACATATTAAAACAAGCTGTACATAATGTGATTTTCCGGGCGGAAGCCTTTACATTTTGGCTGCTACCATTCCTCGTGAGGCTAAAAAAAGAGTACACATGACAGACCATAAGACAATACGAACCACAAGAGACAAATTATATGCAAATGAGTGACTTGTTGCCTGCTGGTGTGAATGTGGAGTTACAGAAATCTCAGGAGGAAAGCTTCCATGCACAGAGCTGCACTGGTCTCTAATCTCTCATTTGTTTCTTGTGTTCAGGATGTAAGTGCTGACAGATGGAGATGCTCGTTCTTCTCAACAGGGCACCAAAGACAGTGGCAGAACCCCTGGTATACCCTGTATGCAGTCTCACCCACACAACAATGTGTGTGTGTGTGTGTGTGTGTGTGTGTGTGTGTGTATGTGTGTTCACATAAACGAGCTGAACAAATGCCACACTCTATAGATGCCATACAGTATATTTATGTTAGAAATGATAGTTATTATAGGAAGGATTCAGGAGAAAAACATCTGTTTAGCCAACAGAATATCTCACAAATATATAATACAGCGAAATTCTTCCCTTCACACATCCCAGCTGCTTTTTGGAAGCTGGGGTCAGAGCATAGAGTCGACCATGATATAGCACCTTTGTAGTACACAGGGTTAAAAGCCTCGCTCAAGGACCCAAGAGTGGCAGCTTGGCGTTACCAGGGCTCGAACCCCCGACCTCCTGATCAGTTGCCCAAGCACCTTAACCACTGAGCTACAACCCCTCCCTCATGTATTTGCCAGCAGCACAATGTCAAAAAATTGTGGAAAAAAGCCAGAAATTGTAGAGATGGCAGATTGATATATTTGTGTATTTCCTAAGCTTGACTATTCGCACAGAATGGTGTGAAAAAACAAAAACAACAACAACAATAACAACTATTTTGCAGGTACACATATCCTTTACTTATGCACAAATGGAGAAAATTCTGGTAAAGACTACCTCTTTTCTCTCAATTTAAAGTGATCTCACATGTACTTAAGTAAAAATTAGAAATTGCTATGACTTGTTTTTATGTTATGCTAGTATGCTAGTTACTGGACCTGACATCATATGAATATATTCATACTAAACTAATTTTAAATGTTATAGGATGTTATAGAACACAAGCAGAAACAAGATGGTGATCAGGTGATCAGGAATGTTTCTGTTTTCAGCCTCCCTCTCATCTTCGTTAGCCATCTTCTGCCTCGGCCATTGTTAGCTTTGTATGCTAGCCTATGTTTGTGGTGCCGCGAAATCGGGCACTCAATGGAAAGTAAAAATAATGATCAAGTCACCAATTGAAACAAACGCAGTGTGTCTGGTTTATAAATGTAGAAAGTACAGATATTTGTGAGGGGGAAAAATAAATGAATGAAAGATAATCATTATAGTGAAAAAATATGTACTGTTCCCAGAAAGTACAGTAAAGAAATATTTGTACTTTATTATTTACCACCTCTTTACTGTTAAAAGAGAATCAGGGGATCAACATCCAAAAGTATGGAGGGATATAGTTGATAAATAATTGTTGTTTCTAAAAATGGTGAGCAGGAAAGAATCCCAGCAGGCACAAAAAACACAAAACTTTAAGGTGGATGACCTACAAAAATGGCTAAGAACAGAAATTATGAGAAAGAATTAATAATTGTATATTGTATTATTAATAAGTCTAAAAAAAAATTAACAGATGATTTTTGTCCCATTCGCCAGATATCTATATGAGGTAAGCATATGCTAATGCTAATTATACATTCCTTAGCTGACAGCTCTTAGCTGACAGGAGTGGAACCTTGAGTAGAACCACCTGGAGATTCTATGTGCTGTTCTCACATGCTTGGCTGTTCATTTTGTGATTATTAGACTTAGATTATTATTTCATATTATTAGATTATGAATACAAACAAGGACAGGACTGTCTGCACAAGGACATATCTTTGTAGGTGATAGTTCAGTGGTGAAGGCATTGGGCTCTGGACTAAAAGGTTGCAGGTTCAAATAGTGGGCCCTTGAGCAACGCCATTAACCGTCAAATGCTCAATTGTCATGCGCTCTAAGATAAGGGCGTCTGGCAAATGTCATTAATGTAATTGCTTTGCACTCCGTTATCACCGATGTGAAACTGCGACGTGCGAAAAGCTTCGGAAACACACAATCCAGCAAATCCGGCACCCACCATCATGATCACGCATTCTGACATTTGATACACACAGATATATATTGACACTCTTGACCCTGAACTGTCCTAATAAATTGGACCTCATGGATTATGCCCCCCCCCAACTATAGCTTTATTATAACACCAAAAAACACATGTGTGCTTATAATAATAATAATAATAATAATAATAAATAATAATAAAAAAGAGGAATTCATTCATTCATCTTCTACCGCTTTATCCGATCTTCCCTCGGGTCACGGAGAGTCTGTGTCTATCTCAGGCGTCTATGGGCATTAATTAAGGCAGGATACACCCTGGATGGAATGCCAACCCATCACATGGCACACACACACACACACTAGGGACAATTTTCCAAGGTGCCAATCAACCTAAAACACATGTTTTTGGACCGGGGGAAAACCGGAGAACCCGGAGAAAAAACCCCTGAGGCACGGGGAGAACATGCAAACTCCACACACACATGGCCGAGACGGGAATCGAACCCGGATCCTGGTGGTGTGAGGTGAACGTGCTAACCACTAAGCCACCATGCCCCATAATAATAATAATTATAATAATAATATTTTAAAAAAAGGACATAAAAAAGGATATTCCAAAAACATTTATCAAATATATTATCGCAGCCTGCCACATGGTTTCATCACCGCAAAGACAACACACACACACACACACACACACACACACACACACACACACACACCACACACACACACACACAACACAAATCATATATACTTACATTATTTTCTGATAACAGAGCAACGAGCATGAGATCCTTTGCTTCCCCATAATAGAATCACACATCCCTGGTGAACAAATACAGATATTCGCCGTGCGGACGAAGTACAGATGTTTGGAGTGTGTATGTTTCCGAAGATCATTTTGTTAGTATAATTGTTTACATTATATTATGTACTAACGGTCTGTGCTTTTTGTTATTGTTGTTGTTGTGCAACAACAAGTATGGGTGGGGCAACAGCTGCTAGTTAATACGGGAAAGAATAGATGTTTACCCATGTGTGTGTGTGTGTGTGTATGTGTGGGTGGATGTGTAAACGCCTTTCGGGCACAAGCTATTATAGCCTAATATATGGCCTGTTTTATATAAGGCTGTCCTGCTACTGCTGGACAACGATATAATGGATGGCAATAAGAAAAGGAATATTCAGTTTCTTTCTTACGATCCTATTTGTATTCAGGTGTGTGTGTGTGTGTGTGTGTGTTAGTTTTCCAGCTACAAACCTACAATAGTGAGAATTGTAAAGCTAAAAAAAAAAATCAAATAAGGTACACTCTCTTTTCTCTTTCAGGTAGAACTTTCCTGCACATTGCTCCTATTTGCGTAGCAAGCTGACATTCTCTCGTTTATGAAAATGTAATACTCTGAGGAATGTAATATTATCAGTGTGTGTGTGTGTGTGTGTGTGTGTGTGTGGTGTGTGTGTGTGTGTGTGTGTTGGGGAGGGGGGTGTGTTGGGACTGGGCATTTTTTGCGAATGTTGCCCTAATTTGCAGCGAGCTCCTGGAGGCAGGAAAGCAACGGTATAAACATTTCACTCCAACCGGCGCAGCTCCTCTGTCGCTGTTTGAAAAGGTCAGAGCGCAGGAGGACCACAGCGCTATTGTTTATACAAAAATATTTCATCGAGCTTGTCAGGTCCGATGTCGAATACAGATCATGGCTTGAGGAGCTGTTTGTGTGTCTGCTTGACGTTCACTATGGGAGCCACAGCCCAAGGACTTCCTCACCTGGCTCCACAGCTTTCATGATAACGACACTTAGTCTCATTTACTGATGTATGTCTGATATATATATATATATATATATATATATATATATATATATATGATATATATAGATATATATAATCTATATAATAATAATATAATTATAGATTCATTCGTTCATCTTCTACCGATTTATCCGATCTTCCTTTGGGTCACGGGGAGTCTGTGCCTATCTAAGGCGTCTATGGGCATTAAGGCAGGATAAACCCTGGATGGAATGCCAACCCAATCACAGGGCACACACACACACTCACATTCATACACAACATCACACCCTAGGGACAATTTTCAAAGGTGCCAATCAACCTACCGTGCATGTTTTTGGACCGGGGAGGAAACCGGAGAACCCGGAGAAAAAACCCCCTTGAGGCACGGGGAGAACATGCAAACTCCTGGTTTCATCATGACACCCCCTGGCGGTGTGAGCCGAACGTGCTAACCACTAAACCACCGTGCCCTTATATAATATATATATATATATATATATATATATATATATATATATATATATATATATATATATATATATATATATATATATATATCATCCATTCATCTCTACCATTTATATATAATATATATAATATATATATATACATATATATAAATATATATATATATCTATCTATATATCTCTTATATAGATATATATATATATATATATATATATTATATATCATTCATTCATCTTCTACCATTATATCCGATCTTCCCTCGGGTCACGGGGAGCCTGTGCCTATCTAAGGCGTCTATGGGCATTAAGGCAGGATACACCCTGTATAGAATGCCAACCCATCACAGGGCAGACACAAACACACACACACACACACACACACACACTCTCAAAGATGTTTGCTACAACTGTGTGAACTACTTTTTTGTTTGGGGAAGAAGGACATCTGGGTGTGTCCGGGTTCGATTCATGTCTCGGCCATGTGTGTGTGAGTTTGCATGTTCTCCATGTGCTCCAGGGTTTTTTTCTCCGGGTTCTCCGGTTTCCTCCCGGTCCAAAAACATGCACAATAGGTTCATTGGCACCTTGGAAAATTGTCCCTAGTGAACGAATGTGTGTGTGAATGTGTGTGTGTGTGTCCTGTGATGGGTTGGCATTCCATCCAGAGTGTATCCTGCCTTAATGCCCATCGAGGCCTGAGATAGGCACAGACTCCCCGTGACCCGAGGGAAGATCGGATAAAGAGGTAGAAGATGAATGAATGAATGAATCTCATAATGGCAAAATAAGATATATTTGCTTTTTGGAGGTTATTTTGTTCAATATTATATCGTTAAAAACAAAACAACAATAAGAACAGAACAATAATATACACAGTACACTGTGTATGTGTGTGTGTATGTGTGTGTGTGTGTGTGTGTGTGTGTGTGTGAAATAAGCTAATTAAGTCTTGAACCTGCGACAAAAGAGTAGCAAAGACAACACGTTTTGTCTCATTTTTGCTTAAAATAAATCATTCAAAAGACTAATTTTGGTCATTCCAAACTTTAAATGATCCTTTTAACAAACAAATAAATAAATAATATTTTTTCCCCTACGATGAGAAGAAAAACAAATCTAACCTGACATTGGAATACTCATTAGTAATCACGTACTGTGTTTACTGTAATAATAAATAAGAAATAATGTAAATCTGATATTTTGACAGTGATAGTCAATCTGCAAATTAAATTACCAGTCAGAACCGGGTATAATAATGGTCAGATGGTCAGTTCTCCTCATCCTCATTTTATTAACATACACACAGAGCCTTTTGTAAGCAAATGTGTGAATAATCACACTCTTTTTTTTTTACACGCCGTGGAAAAGCCAGCGATGACAAATGAGAAAAGAAGCTATGAAAGAGGATTGGTGCTTCTGTCCCTTGCCCTTGTAGGGAAATTGTACTCAGTTAGTTCTCTGTATGGTATGATCGTTTGTGTGTGTGTGTGTGTGTGTGTGTGCATGTGAGTGTACGTGTGACTGAGTGTGTGCGTGCGCTACGAGAGCGACGTGATGAACCGCGTTCTGTTCGCGTCGCCCCTCTCCTAACCCTCCTTCCTATCTCCGTTGGTGATGTATCGCCTGGCATTGCTGTTAGATGGAGGGCTGCGGTGCTCATTAAGATCGTGGCAGATAGAGCAAATGGGGAAGAGGGAAACAGTGCGGATGAAAGGGCGAGAGCAGGGTAAAAGATAAAGCATTTGCTTTTTGGAATTGTTCCACCTCATTGTTTTCAACCTTCCCTTTTGTTCGGGGCTCGCCCGAACGCGGTGGCGTTGACGCGTCTGCCTTCACTGTCTTCCTTCAGTCTATTTGTTTGTTTGTTTGTTTGTTTATTTTATGCTGGGAATATATTCATAAAAATATAATAATAATAATAATAATAATAATAATACGTATTATTATTATTATGAAAGGGCACTGTGGCTTAGTGGTTAGCACAACCGCCAGTGTCTGGGTTCGATTCCCATCTCGGCCATGTGTGTGTGGAGTTTGCATGTTCTCCCTGTGCCTCAGGGTTTTTTTTTTTCTCCGGGTTCTCCGGTTTCCTCCCGGTCCAAAAACATGCACGGTAGGTTGATTGGCACCTTTGGAAAATTGTCCCTAGTGTGTGAATGTGTGTGTGTGTGTAAGTGTTTGTGCCCTGCGATGGGTTGGCATTCCATCCAGGGGTGTATCCTGTCTTAATGCCCATAGACGCCTGAGATAGGCACAGGCTCCCCCGTGACCCGAAGGAAGATCGGATAGAGGTAGAAGATGAAAAACTATTATTATTATTATTATTATTATTATTATTATTATTATTATAATATTAATTAATAATAATAATATTATTTCATTATTTATTTATTTTCCCAAACTGTTATCGCAATGCTGACGGCACACAACTATATCCTACAACTTTGGATGGAATTTCCACTTCGCTTGAAGTACTTGAGAGCCAAACCTGTTCCACAATGTGCACCAGTGCATAAAGCTCTACATGGGGTGGACTATGAGGAAAATCTCCTGCTTTGATGAATGTGAACACATATGGCTATAAAAGTCAGGCGTCCCAATACTATGTAATATAGATCGATCTACATCAAGAGGTATACGTAATCATATCACGTTGCATTTCAATTATATTAATAATGAACTATTGATTATGTAGTAGAACAAAACATTTTTTTTGCCTAATATTGCATCACTCTCTTACCTCCAGCCAATCAGAATGCTCCCTCTCTCCTGTGTTTCCAATTCCCAATCCACTCAAGATTTCCGTTTGTGATTTACGTAATTTAAAACCCGGTAATAGGGGCACGGTGGGGCTTAGTGGTTAGCACGTTCGCCTCACACCGCCAGGGTCCGGGTTCGATTCCCGTCTCGGCCATGTGTGTGTGGAGTTTGCATGTTCTCCCCGTGCCTCAGGGGGTTTTTCTCTGGGTTCTCCGGTTTCCTCTTTTTTCTTTCCCCCCGGTCCAAAAAAACATGCACGGTAGGTTGATTGGCACATTGGAAAATTGTCCCTAGTGTGTGAATGTGAGTGTGTGTGTGCGCCATGTGATGGGTTGGCATTCCATCCAGGGTGTATCCTGCCTTAATGCCCATAGACTCCTGAGATAGGCACAGGATCCCCGTGACCCGAGGGAAGATCGGATAAAGCGGTAGAAGATGAATGAATGAATGAATGAAAACCCGGTAATTTTAATTTCAAACATTTACGAGAATATTTTGTCGTCATGCTCTATGTTGAGTTTGGTTTCAGTAATATTAAACACACATTTGCATAAAGCCTACATACGTGTCCATGCCCATGTTGATTAGAGTATGAAATACATGAACAGCGTTGAGGTACATTTAGAGCAGATGAAAATATTTCAATCGATTTTAACTGCTTAATATTATTTTTAAGAATTACAATTATTAAAAGCGTAAATCCGAAAACAAACAAACAAAAAAAAAACGGTTCAGGGAAACAACAGCAAACAAAATAGCACGCTCCTTAATGATGATACCAAGATAACGTTTTGGTTGAAAGGCCATGAGGATACAAATCAGCAGCGGAAGTCTTTCCGTTTTCTCCGTCTGATGTCTGCTTTCAGCAGTTCCCAAGCCACATGTCCAATTATTATACAGCCCCTAAAGCAAAACCACCCCTTTCTTTTTTTTTTCTTCCGGCATCAATTATACACACCATATACTAACCATTTATCCCCTCTACAATTCTTTCATTTACATAATTTATATCATCCCATTTGGCACACAAGCTGAAAGCTGGCAGTTCAGAAAGATGTTGATGTTAGAGTTCATCTATCAAGCGTAGAGCCCAGGAGGAACGCTAAACCTCTTCAGACTAACACTGCTTCCCTCCTTTCTATTTTTTTCCTTTTTTTTCCTCCGCTCCCCAGTCTTATTCTAATCTGTTGTAATTGACTAGCTTTGAATTGGTATCTCAGATTTCCAGCATTAAGCTGTCAGACTGGATGTTACACACTTGTCAAACTATCCCGTGGCTTGAGAGAAACGCGTCGTGAGGGACGCGTGTCTGCGATGATGGACAGCCAGACGTGGTTTTCCTTCTCTCTGTGGAACTTGACTGGCGTAATCAAAGTATTGGCGCGTATACATTAATTAACATTAACTTCACCGTCTTTGCATGCTGGATGAGAACATCGCTTCCCCTCTTTATATATATATATATATATATATATATATAGATATATATATATATATATATATCTATATATATTTATTATATTTTTTTTTTTTTTTTATTCGATTCTTTGAGCCGGGGGTTTAAAGTTAATTAATGGGCGTAAAAATAATTCCGGGGAAGGGAATGTTGTAAAGGAGAGATGTTGTAGATTAATAGCACGTAGAACGAGAATGGTGGCAGGAGGAGCAAAAATCTCCACAAAATGAGGATGTCTTTTCTTATTCTCTCTCTCTCTCTGTCTCTCTCTCCCTCACAGATACACAAACACACACTCTCTCTCTCGTTCCCACTCTGCCACAGAGAGGAGGAGTAATCCTGTTAAGAAAACCTGTTGTGTTGGAGTGGGTGATGAGCCCTGGGCGATGCCTACCTCACAATCCCATGCCTGAGCAGTGTACGCCCCGAACAGAGTGGGGATTTGTGTCAGCGATGCTTCTTTAGCGCAGGATTCTCTTCTAAGACAGATTACGGCATGTGTTTAAATGAATTATTGCATCGCTTAAAATTAAATAAGGAAAATATTTTTTTAAAATACTTTTCTGAGAATAAAATTGGTACGATGCTAGAATCTTTTCGAACGTTCCTTTCTACATATGCTGTTAGATCCACATTCATCCCAATAGGGTTGGAGCTCTATCTATCTATCTATCTATCTATCTATCTATCTATCTATCTATCTATCTATCTATCTGTCTCTATCTGTCTGTCTATCGTCCCGTCTCTGTCCGCCCGTCCGCCTGCCCATCTATGTATGTATGTATGTATGTATGTATGTATGTATGTATGTATGTATACTGTGTATGTATGTATATCTATCTATCTATCTATCTATCTATCTATCTATCTATCTGTCTCTTATCTATCTAATCTGCATCTATCTATCTGTCTGTCTGTCTGTCTATCTGTCCGCCCGTCCGCCTGCCCATCTATGTATGTATGTATGTATGTATGTATGTATGTATGTATGTATGTATGTATGTATGTATGTATGTATCTATGTATCTATCTATCTATCTATCTATCTATCTATCTATCTATTAGTGAAGGATATGTTGTGTGTAAGACACACTTTTGCACTGATATGTTTTTATTGTGTATGTTTCTCAGTAGAAGGTTAAATTCGTTAAATAATGGAAGTGTGAACTTGTTCCACATTTGTGTAATCATGACCAGCTTTTGGTTCTGTAAGGATCTACCAGATATAACGATTAATTCATGGCCTTATGCCTATTCATTTACTCATTATTAATTCATTCTCGAATATCGAAGAATGGGAGACAGGGACACGTCCTGGCTGGACTCTCATTTGGCACCTTGAACACAGGGACATTTGCACTTGGGGCACCAGGCATGTATTTGAGGAAGGATGAGCCCACATGGACAGAGAGCAACCAGAGCAAAGGCACTGAGGAGCTGAGAGCTTTGAGATGGGAATATTCTCCCGGGGCTGTCCAATGCTAAACGGTTAGGGCTATGAGTTACGAATCAACAGGTCCTGGATTTGTTATTTCCAAGCTTCCACTTCAGCATTGAACCCGTCGGGGCGTCACTGGGATATCCGAAAGCATGAATTTTGCTGCGCTTAAATGTACGTGTGACAAATAAAAGGCTCTTCTAAACAAAGTAAACACATAGAGACGAGGTCACGACTGTTCAGCAGGTTACGAGTTGAAATCCGAGATGATATGCGATGATAAATCGCTCTGGATAACGGCATGTGGCAAAGTGTAAATGTGAACGAGTACCGAAAACGCCGGATCAATTAATAACAAACTTGTTCATGTGCACTGGAGGAATTACAGTGCACAGATTACAACTAGCGGCTAATGGTACATAAATATCAGTGAAGAATTGTTTTACTCAATCAATCTGTGCTTGGGATTTTGCCAGTGAGCCAATGATATGTGTGTGTGTGTGTGTGTGTGAGAGAGAGAGAGAGAGAGAGAGAGAGAGAGAGAGTGTAAGAGATATAAATTGGGTAAAGGTGGTCGATTGGCTGCTGTCCAGTCACTAATACTAATACAATCACCAATCACTGTCCAGTTGCTAATACTTTATCATTGGAGAAGCACACGGACAAGGACACGAAGACAGATCACTGCGGTAAGGACTCGGGTGTTTAAGCACAGGATTTCCAGCCATATGTTCATGCTGTTGTTTTTGGTCGGACGTTCGGAAAAGTCAGGAACTCGGGACAGATTTTACTGCCAACTACAGCTACAAAGCCACGGGGAGAAAATCCCTATTTCTCTGTAAGGACACACAGATCAGGATTTCTACTAAATTAAAGCTTTTCAGACTTCAGCTCAAGTTTACTCTAAAAACATGTAATGTGGAGAGTTTTCATTGCAAGCCTGCAATCCATCCATCCATTCATACATCCAACCATCCATCCATCCATCCATCCATCCATCCATCCATCTATCTATCTATTACCTAAATATCTGTCCGTCCACGGCTAATGGTATATACTTGTGTCTAATGGTATCTAAATCTATCTATCTATCTATCTATCTATCTATCTATCTATCTATCTATCTATCTATCTATCTATCTATCTATCTACCTATCTATCTATCCATCCATCCATCCATCCAACTGTCTGTCTGTGGCTAATGGTGTATACTAGTGTCTAATGGTATATAAATCTATCTATCTATCTATCTATCTATCTATCTATCTATCTATCTATCTATCTATCTATCTATCTATCTATCTATCTATCTATCTATCTATCCATCTATCTATCTATCTATCCATCTATCCATCCATCCATCCATTCCGTCCGTCCGTCCGTCCGTCCATGTCCAGTCCATGGCTAATGATGTATACTAGTGTCTAATGGTATATAAATCTATCTATCTATATATCTATCTATCTATCTATCTATCTATCTATCTAAAAAAAACCTGCTTGTTGGCACAGACCACTGATGAACAGAGAGAAAGAGAGAGGAGGAGGAGAGAGAAATAGGGACTAATAAATGCACAAGGTGCTTGTTTAGTGCCTTTGTCCATATGTCATGCATTAAAATCTGATACACAGTGCAGGAGGTGCAATCCAAATCCAAAAGTATTCAGACTCCCGCCTTTTCCGGCCATACCAGTTAAAGACACACAATTTACCCCAATCAATAGATCTACACGACCCAAACCTTTTCCAGCTCCACGAAGAACCCTTTTCAACCGAATGCATTTGGAAGATGTGGAAGATCACCTGCTACTGAGCTCCAACCTTATTGAACATATTGATCATATTTTCTCACCTACAGCACTACCTGACTTTAATAACACCCCCTTTGTAAAGAATCTATCTAGAAACTTTTTGTCAGTACAATGCTGGGCTCATTGTCACTTGGAGAAGTAAATACAGATCTTCTGTGGATGGAGACGTTCTCACATCCTTCTGTCTCTTCATGGAATCCCACACACACTCCATGATGTTGAGATCAGGGCTCTGTGGGGGTCGTGACATCACACTTCCACTACTTCTACTCTGCTTCTTTAAAAACACCAAAATATTGATTTTTTCTTTTGTTCACAAAACGTTGCATTTTGTAAATTGACAAAAATGTAAAAATATTGATATTTCTGAAAGCATTCTTTGTTTGCAGCATTTTTTCCACACCTGCCTAAAACTTTTGCACACAGTACTGTATATTAAATATATATCTGATGAACGACATCGCCTCATAACACAAAAGACTCCTCCATGAAGCACAGGCATGTCTTTGCTTTCCTGTCTTTCTTGGAAGTGTCTCCCGTTTTTTTTTGGTTGGAAAACTAGCCCTCTGTAAACATTGGTGCGGGATACACTGCAATCTAGTGGCGGGATGCCGTCCCTTCGCGAGTAACTTAGTGCGTGCATTGTGGGAGATGTAGTTTATTGTCAGTGCAAGCTTTAAAGCCTTATTTTAAAACTTTTTCCACATACACCTTGAGTTTGACACGTCGTATAGTGCATTACATGTTCATATATTAGACTAGCTACATAGCTTGCGAGTTGTTTGTCTTTTTCTTCTTTTTTTTTTTTCTTTTTTTTTTTCTTAATTAATTAACCGCACATTTATGGCACTTTGGGAAAGATTCGGAGCCACACACGCGTCTCTTGATACGAGTGCTATAAATGTAAATGTGATGAACGGAGGAGTTCTGATTGGCCATTCATTTGGCTGGAATCATTCCTGGGCTTCATAAATAAGACGCCGTGCGGCAACGAAGCTCCCGTAATCGTTTTTAATACAAATGGACTTGAATGTTTAATTTCATGCTCCAATAAGAAGCAGATATCGGGCGAAACATTTCACAAAAGGTACAGCGGCAAGCGCAGACGTTATCCCCTCAATCCTATTCCTCAATCCTTCCGTATGATTTATAGTGAAAAGTGAAAAAAAAAAACGGCACTTCTGTTTTGACTTCATTGGCGACGTTAGATTTATATTATCGGAAGATGATAGTCGAAGCCTGGAAAGGATGCGAGTTTTAGTCAGAGGAAGGTCAAACTCTTGCGGGAAAGTTCATCACCTCGCAGTTCTCCTACAGGGCAAAGTGATGAGAGCTGTTTGGCGACACAGCGCTGGCTGGTGTGGTCTCGACCACAGGGAATCGAGCTTATGTGCGATTTGTACTGTGTAGTGAGCACTACTGAAGCACGCAATTGATTGAATGTGCTGTGTAACTCCCAAATGGCTAATCATTCTTCTCCAATCTGTTTTTTTTTTTCTCTCACTCTCTCAGGTCGCAGATTTACTGATTTTCTCACCGTTTTTGTTCATGAAAACTCAATCGAAGCAAGGAACTAAAAACAATCGAGCAAATAACAAAATAACACGAACAACATAAGTCGTGACGACTCAAGTCTTTACATAGGAAAGTATGCTAGTGCCGGGACGGCAGATTATGCCGGTCGCTTAGAAATCTAACATCCCATTAAACTCTGATTGAAAACACAGAGTTTTCAGACGAGAGAAAAAAAACGATGTCGAGGGCTTCATTCAAGCTGCATAATGAGCTTTATTGGCCATTTAAACTCTCTCGATGTTGGCTTTAGTGTGTTTGATTTGTTTGTTTGTGTACACCCTCATCCCCCGCTGAGTAGTTTAATGAGGGATGGGGGTGGGGGTGGGGAGAGACGCTACAGCCGTCAGAGCCGCACCAGAGCAACAGCGTGTGATCCTCATGTACCGAAAGCTGTCAATCACACATGATTGACTGCCAGACAGACGGACGAACGGGCAGAGAGCCAGCCAGACTGACATATATGTTCAGTCCTCACATAGTGGGCCGAGGATTGCTTTTGTATCTGTCTTTCTCTTAATCCATTTCAGACAGGAGCAGCCTGGAGTTGATTTAAAAAGGGATAAATAATTGATTTGCTCCAGATTTATTACTGTAAGGTTGTTAAGCCTGGGTAATGACCCCACGTGGGTTCGCTTGGTTTACTAATGGAATTTACAGAGCAATTCTGTTATTTATTCATTTCACGAATAAAAAGTTTTTTTTTTATTTTTATTACAACAGTAAAGGTATATATATATATATATATATATATAAGATATATTATATATATATATTATATATATATATATATATATTATATTAATTCATTGCATTATATAGGGGACATATTTAAAGTATTCATATAGGCCTTAGATTCATATATATTCATTCACTGGAGGCCTGTGCCTATCTCATGTGTCTATGGGCATTAAGACAGGATACACCCTGGATGGAATGCCAACGCATCACAGGACACACACACACACACGCATTCACACACTAGGGACAATTTTCCAAGGTGCCAATCAACCTACCGTACATGTTTTTTGGACCGGGGGGGAAACCGGAGAACCCGGAGAAAAAAAAAAAAAAATATTCCCCCTGAGGCACGGGGAGAACATGCGAACTCCACACATACATGGCCGAGACGGGAATTAAAACAGGACCGTGGCGGTGTGAGGCGAACCTGCTACCCGCAATATATATATATATATATATGCTCATTTTGACAGCCCTTACATTTATTTGTATTTAAAGAAATAAAATATCCAATACTCATAACTGGAAAACGGCACATTGAAACTCATGAGCGCTTCAGTCTCACGGGACAATACATGTTTGAAGATCCTCTTGTAGCTCTAAAATGTTCTCTTTTCTGCTTTCTGTGCATTTGAAGCATAATTGGATTTAAATGGCGTTATTCTTAATTCATAATACAGAACAATACTGCATAAAATAAGTATTGAGATATTATTTATTACTAATACACTTCTTCGTCATTTATGGGTCATCACAAAGGATCATCCTTCTCTATACTACCCTTCCTGTATATCTGTCTCTTTCGGCCCAAAATACTGTACCTGCATGTTTTCCCTTACCACATCCATAAACCTCCTACTTGATCTTCCTCTTTTCCTCCTTCCTGGCACCTCCATCCTCAGCATTCTTCTATCAATATACCTCATTCTTGCCTCCCTCAACATTCTACATGCGAATGTCCCTTTAATAAACGCATTAGTTGTTACTAGTATATATACCACCATATAATACACTTTATGGACAGATGTTTGTGAACACCTGGTTTAAATGTTGTGTGTTTTATGAAATCATCCATATCCAGCCTCCATTTGCTATTATAAGAATATCCACTGGTCTGAGTGTATTTTGTTGTACAAGGGTGTTAGTAAATATAGGTACTGATGTAGTGTAGGTGAGAAAATGAGGAGGTCTGGGGTGCACTCAGTGCTTCACTTTCATCCCAAGAGTGTTAGAACTCCATAGAATTATATCTTCCAACCCAAGGAAAGCACATCTTCACAGTGCTGGCTCTGTGCACAGCGAAGGCAAAATGCTGCATCCCATGATGTCTCATACACAATGGTGGAATGTATCGAATTAAAGTTAAAATATCTACTTTTACTTGTACTTAAATATGTTTTGTTTGGAAATTTTGTACTTCATTTGGAACCATATTCGTTTCAGAATAGAAATAAATAAATAGTGGGGCGAAACGATATAAAAATATAATTAAGAGCATGTAAAGCTTGAACCGAGAAAACCCCACGTTTGAGACATGGCACGCCCCCCCGACGCCACATCAACAATGCATGACACGATGCGGTAACACAGTAAAATATGTGGCTCTTGGTCTCTGACACTGGTTAGCCACCCCTGCATTACATTTAAGCATTACTATATACTATTAGTAGTTGTGTTACCTATAGTGAGTATATATAGTATATATATATATATATATATATATATATATATATATATATATATAAAATTGGGTTCCTCTGGTTACAATGGTTTCAACTTACTTTTTACTTTACTTTTACTTGAGTACAAAATTGTATTACTCTTCCCACCCCTGCTGATCCAACTGATACACACATAGAAGGAATAATCAGGTGTCCATATACATTTGGCCGTATAATGCATCTACTGTAGCAGATCCTCGTGTTTCCTTTCCATGGAATCATTAAGAAATAATAGAGCCTGTCATTAAGTCGTCAAATCAGTATTCAAAGTAAACCCGCTCCAGTGTAATATTTACACTGCGGTCGTCGGAACGAGTCGCATTAAAACCAGCCGAGCGGATTATTAGCGCCGCCTCCCGTAGCAACGATGTGATCGATATACTGAGTTGCGACCGCATTGCGTTTCACTTGGATGACTCCAAATTGTTTTGACCTCTATTAAACGCATCCTTGTAACGCTCCGGCTCGAGCAAATCACGTCCTGACGCACGAATGATCGTCCGCTTCATTTCCACATCCTTTCCGAGAAGTGGGATATCATGAATCATGCAAATTTGACACACACCATTTGGCACTTACACGCACCTTTTAACCTTTTGGGTTGCGTTATGCATTTTAATAGCTCCTTGTACCCTGAATGTGTGTGCAGATGTGTGTGTGTGTGTGTGTGTGTGTGTGTGTGTGTGTGTGCGAAGGAGTAAACACCTCATTCAACTCCTTTAACTTTATTAAAACTAAATGTGTCAGAGTGTGTGAGCAGACACGGTATTTAAATTCGACTAGCCCGGCTTCTCCTTGCTCTCCTCTCTGACACAATGCATCTGCTGTATGCGCATTACCAACGACAGGCCTGATAGCAGCTTTAAATCATGTTCGTACTGGGGGGCAAAACCTAAATCATAACATCAGAACCTACTAGATAATCGCAAATTACATCTAGCTTTGACAATGCATCTGTTTTCCTCTCTGTCACCAGGCAGCATGTGGCGCGGGCCGAAACAGCAGCTGCACTTTTAACGTGCACACAGGCAGAAAATTCAAGGAGCCGTGCAAGTCCAGGCCTCTCGGAGTCTTGCTGCATTATACAATTTTCCTCTTCACATAGTCCCTGTAATGCCGAGAGCGATTGCAACTTGAGTTTTATCTAAGCGTGTTTATATCACCCTTCAAAATGCGAAAATTTAACCAGCGAATTGGAAATACTGCGATTAATGGAGACACGTCAAATTCACACAACTTCATCGCAAACAAGCTGTTTTTTTATGTGTAGAAAGTAATATGATCATTCTTTAAAGATGGTGCGGTAAGTGTGGACCGAAGACAAAAAATTCTGGTTCTCCGTGAAATCGATCGCCTCCCGGGGAGGTGTGTAGCACAGCGGTTAGGGTGTTGGACTCTGGACCGAAGAGTCCAGAAAGATCAGAAAGATCACGGGTTCAAATCCCACCACCAAGCTGCCACTGGTGGGCCCTTGAGCAAGGCCCTTAACCCTCAAATGCTCAGTTGTAAGTGGCTCTGGATAAGAGGCGTCTGCCAAATGCCGTAAATGTAAATGTAACAATTGCATATGTGGCCGCTCCAAAGTGCAGGGTTGATCGCCTCGCCATTAATGCTTGTATAACGCGCCTACATCTCAGATTATATATAAATATAAAGAGCTAATGCAAGTAAGTCTGCCTATATCCGTCTCCATTTTTGGAGTGACATCGCGAGAGGACGAGTTTTAGTCACATGATATGGTTAATGGAAACATTACATTCGCAACAGTTTTTTATCGACATTTAGAAAATATTTGTAATGGAAACGCGCTTAGAGTTACATCCCAGACAGCAGGTGACAAAACCGACCCCACTGAAGTTTCAGTAAGTCTGTCTTTTAAGTTCCTTTTTTTCTTTTTTTAAATAAACCTTTGAGACAACTTTCAAAGCTAGCAAAAATGCTGTACGGCAAAAAAAGAGTTATCTCTCGCAACCTTCTTCGGAACGAAACTTCTATTGCTGGTTAAAAATGGGACGAAAAGGAAATGTGAGAGATTGGAGGTGGTAGCTCAGTGGTCATTTGACAACTAATGGGCCCTTGAGTAAGGCCCTTAACCCTCAGTCGCTCTGGATAAGGATTGTTGGCCAAAGTGCTGCAAATCGAAATGTGAAAGTGGAATAAAAGAAAATTGGATGAATGGAAGAAACAGGGAGAAAGTGAATGTAGGGAATGAGAAGAATGGAAGGAATACAAACTTGGAAGTAATAGGAAGTGTATTCCGAACGGAAGGATTGCAATAGAGAAAACAGACAGGATGTAGGAAATAGGAACAATGCACCTAAAGGAAAGGATACGAGGAATAGGAAATGGAAATACTATCGAAAGGACGGAAGGAAAGAGCGAATTGGGAATGATAGTAATAAAGGAAATCGTAAGGATGGGATAAAAAGTAAATAGGAACGCTGAGGAAAAAAGGAAATAGGAAGGAATAACATAAGGCATAAAGAGTTTATAGAGGCCCTTAACGAAGTGTTTGCATTGCCTGTGTTTGTGCGTGCACTCTATTTACAGTACATGAAGGAATGAAGATAAACAAGCCTGATCTGTGAGTAAAGGTTTTTATATAATGCATCCAAAAGCAGACGAGCGCCTCATGCGGCTCATGTACCCAGACAAGGTCAGACGAGAGGCTGCGTGTTGCGTTTTTCCACCATGCGTTGTTTGCCGATCGTGCGCTGCCTTTCGACCGGGATTCCAAGCGGACGCTGGAGCGATGCCCACTTCGAGCGTCCTCCATCTCTGTAAGCTGAAGTCCCCGATGCCTGTTTATCAGCCATTGCACAGCATCGCGGAGCGCCACAACAGCGTGACACCGGTCGATTAATCCAGCTCCAACTCCATTACTGCCAGCTTGCAGCCATATCCCAAAGCACGCTAATATATATGATAATAATCCTAATACCACGCCACAGCCAGATGCAGTAATGCCTTTTCCTCTCCCCCTCTCTCTATCCCTCTCTTACTTTCTCCCAACATGTCTTCTAGTGCTTTCTGGCGTTTAAAATGTTATTTGCAAGTTTACAAGTTTGCAAGTTTGATGATCAAGTTTGATCCTTCTTGCTTTTCATCGACGGCGCGTCAGCCGTGTGCTTCACGGCGAAAGTGGCCCACTGACCAGTTTTTTTGGTCCATATTGCACCCCCCCCCCCCCCCCCCCCCATCTCTACATTTAATGACGTCCCCACTGAACCCATACAACCCTGTTCTGAAATATTAATGGCTACCTGCTAGGAGTTGGAGCAGCCCTGAGCAAATAGAGCATGCTGGGAAAACAGGCTGTAGTTGTGTGGCAGTGAAATAAACAAGCGACAAACAAACCTGACTGACTTTCTGTTTAACTTCATAGCAATCCCTTAAGCTGCACTGAGCCTCGGTGGAGAGAGAAAAACGAGTGTAAACTGAAGCTGAGAAGGTGAAAAAAACAAACAAAAAAAACAAAACAAAACAAAACAAAACAAAACAAAACAAAAAAAAAAAAAATATATATATATATATATATATATATATATATACACCGGGGTGAATCCATGCCAGATTCACATTGTATTTACTCTTATCTGTTATTTTGTTGTTGTTGTTTTCGCCATTTGTGTGTCATCGTTTGAGGGAAAAAATGTTTATGCAGGATATAATTCTATCTCCTGGAAGGATGGAAGGAATAACGCATGGGAAAGATGGGAATGAAGACAATAGGAAGGATGAGAGAAAAAGGAATCTGGAAGGATGGGAGGACTAGGAAATCCGGGAATAGTAGAAAAATAAAGGGAATTGACGAGATGAAAGCGATAGGATAGATTAGGAATGAAGGGAATTGGAATGATGGAAGGCAAAGAAAATTGGCAGAATTTAAAGAACAGGATTGGAATAAAAAAAGAAAAAAGAAAAGGTTGAAAGGAACAGGACGTAAGGAATAATAAAGGAATCTGGGACTAAAGAAAATAGGAAAGATGAAAAGAATATACAACTGGTAGGATGGAAGGAACTGAAAATTCGAAGAGTAGAAAATAGGAAGGATGGGAATAAAAGAAATTGGAAGGCTGGAAAACGTAGGAAATTAGATGGATATAAATAAAGGGAAGTGGAAGGTTGGGAGGAATATGGACTGAAATGACAGGACAGAAATGAACTAAAGTAGAAAGATGGACGAGAAGGAACAAAGGAAATAGTGTAGAAAGAAAGGGGAATCACTAAAATAGGACGGATGGAAGGAATAGTAAATAATAAAATAATTTAAAAAATGCCAAATATAAGTCTACCTTCTGATATATGTCATATTCCCATTGTATGGATTCCATAATGAATAAAATATCATCTCATATAGCGGGGCTTTAATACTGACCCCAGATCTCCATTATTCATTCTTTCTGAATGACCCCAGTGTCATGGGTTTGTGCATAGGAGCATTGTCCCGCTGGAATAGGTTTAGGTTTCATAGTTCAAGTGAAGGCAAAATTCCATTCTCCCACATCTAGACATAACGACGTATGGGTGGAAGAGCCAGGTGTCCCAATACTTTTGTCTGAACAGTATCTTAAAGTTTTAATACATATTAAGCATTAAGATTCTATTAAATTGTATGAAAATAGTACAAATCAATCATACTGTACTTTTATGTCACACATAACCTAGTAATGGATTTTTTAATTACACTGAAGCAGTGCTGCGGGTACTGGATATTTCAGTAATCGAGTATTCTACCCATCCATTAATCCATTAATTGAAGCAATAATCGAAGAAATAATCCTTCGATGAAACGAGTGAAAGGGGCACGGTGGCTTAGTGGTTAGCACGTTCGCCTCACACCGCCAGGGTCCGGGTTCGAGTCCTGTCTCGGCCATGTGTGTGTGGAGTTTGCATGTTCTCCGCGTGCCTCAGGAGGTTTTTTTTCTCCGGGTTCTCCGGTTTCCTCCCGGTCCAAAAACATGCACGGTAGGTTGATTGGCACATTGGAAAATTGTCCCTAGTGTATGAATGTGTGTGTGAATGTGAGTGTGTGCGCCCTGCGATGGGTTGGCATTCCATCCAGGGTGTATCCTGCCTTAATGCCCATAGACACCTGAGATAGGCACAGACTCCCCGTGACCCGAGGGAAGATCGGATAAAGCGGTAGAAGATGATTGAATGAATGAATGAAACGAGTGATCGGATAAGAAGTACTTTTTCTTAAAGAGCAATACTAAATATACAAGAGCCGCAACCGCCAAGAGCCAGGATGAAACAGGCCCCTTAAAATGAACAAGTAATTTGTTTCTTTTCATTTTTTTTTTTTGTTTAGAAAAATGTGTACATTCAATGCTGAAATGGCAAACCTGTGCCATATTACAAAATATCTGAAAGCCAAACCTGTGCCATATTACATCAAAACAGAAAAGATATTAAACAATATATTTTAGAAAAATGTGTTTTAGTTAGAAATGATCCCAAACATTGGTTCTTTTCCTTGTTTTCTCCCCCTTTCACCATTTTTCTATCTGTAGCATCTTCTATGCTTAACTGGTCCAGTTTAGCAGGTGGTGTGTCAGTAATAATGGTCCAGAGGGAAAACACAATGTTCCGTGTGTCGTTAAAAGGAATAAACAAAGCAAAAAAACAAAAATAAAATATAAATATTCATTTTTATAGGTTCATCTTCATCTAGACGCGGGCCGGATGGTTGCAATTCACTGATCTGGAGCATAAGATCTGGAGAGTAATGTTCTATTATTTAAATCTGGAGATAATAATAATATAATTTCATCTCTTCAGAAA
Source organism: Kryptopterus vitreolus (assembly GCA_030449085.1). Taxonomy (NCBI): domain Eukaryota; kingdom Metazoa; phylum Chordata; class Actinopteri; order Siluriformes; family Siluridae; genus Kryptopterus; species Kryptopterus vitreolus. Next base: position 6,615,559 of record JACRUU010000021.1, read on the forward strand.
GAAAAATGATTCCTGTGCTGGAAGTCTTCAAGCCAATTAACACACATGCAAGAATGAAAGAAAAAGCACTTTCAATATGCAAATGTGGCAGATGTTGTTCTCCTACAACATTAAGTGATAAAACATCCAGATGCCTCAAGTAAATTACTCCAAAAATTACTCCTTCATTTTTATGACTTTTCTGACGATAACATTTAAAAAAAAATCTTTATTATAGGCACATTTGAATGTGTTAAAACAGATAGATGTCATTTCATTTGTTTTATTAACCTTTTAATCATTTTGTTATTTTGTTATACTGTTCTAGAAATTGATAGCCAACGATCAAATGAACTATAAATGGCTTCACGCGTCTTTATGCTCATAACACAGTCTTATAATGAGATGTGAATACATTGTGTGACCAAAAAGTATTTAAAAAAAAACAAACAAAAACTATATAGTAAATATTTTATAATATATATATATATATATATATATATATATATATATATATATATATAGATATATAATATATATATATATATATATATATATATACACAATTTTATTTCACACAAATTTGATTTCATTCCTCACAATTCTGATGTATTTCTCACAATTCCCAATTTCATTCTCGCATATCTGACTTGATTTTTTTTTTTCTAGCAATTCTGAATTATTTCTTGCAAATCTGACTTTAATTCTTGAATTCCAACTTTTCATTCATTCATTCATTCATCTTCTACCGCTATATCCGATCTTCTCGGGTCACGGGGAGTCTGTGCCTATCTCAGGCGTCTATGGGCATTAAGGTAGGATACACCCTGGACGGAATGCCAACCCATCGCAGGGCACACACACACTCACATTCATACATACATTCATACACTAGGGACAATTTTCCAAGGTGCCAATCAACCTACCGTGCATGTTTTTGGACCGGGAGGAAACCGGAGAACCCGGAGAAAAACCCCCTGAGGCACGGGGAGAACATGCAAACTCCACACACACATGGCTGAGACGGGAATCGAACCCGGATCCTGGCGGTGTGAGGCGAACGTGCTAGCCACTAAGCCACCGTGCCCCGAATTCCAACTTTATTACTTGTAATTTTAACATTACAATTGTGGTATTATTTCTCGGAATTCTAGCTTAATTTCTCTTACATATATATCTCTATTTCTCCCAATTGCACGTCTCCCCCTTCCTACGTGGGACACCTGACATTTCTAGCCTTATGTGATTCACACAATTATATCAGTGTCTTGTTCCACCATCACAATGCTCCTGTGCAAAGCCATCTCCAATAAGATGAGGTTTGGATGGGTTGGATCCCTAAAGAGGTGGGGAGGTGGTAGCTCAGTGGTTAAGGAGTTGGCCTCTGGACCGGAAGATCATTACCACCACCACCACCACCAAGCTGCCATTAGTCAATTGTTCAGTTGTAAGTCGCTCTGGATAAGAACGTCTGCCAAATGCTGTAAATGTCAATGATGAGATGAATCTGAACCATGACTGCATCGCAGGTCTCTTCACATCCAAATGTACCTGATTTTTACTAACACCCTTGTGATCTCACAATCCGTAGCACACTCCAAAATCCAGTGGAACATCTTCCCAGGAGAGTGGAGCTTATTATAACGGCAAATGGAGACGAAATATGTTAAAAAATAAGCAAATAGAAATCTTACACTGAGGTGTCCACACATATGGTGTGCCTCCAATTGCTATTATTTCGACAAGTGATTCTCTCAAAACTCTTAAAAGCATGTGTTCCCCTGTCCAACAGATTCATATGTGCTTGGTGATGGCCAGGAAATGGATGCCTACTTAAATGCCGTAAACGTAAAAGTAAATGAGAGGATTTTTGCTACATTTTGCTGCAAGAGCATTACATAGCATAGCATTAGCATTAGATAGCAGGGATTAGTACCCGGGTTAGCACCTGGATGAGAGAACTCAGGGAAAGGAAAAGGTTGTTAGTGGTAGTGTGGCCAGCAGGGGGCGCTTACCCTGTGGTGTATATGGGTCCTAGCATCCCTGTGTAGTGAGTTGGACACTATACTATAGTGTATTTTTCCACTATGTCTTTCGGATGAAACGTTAGTCCTGTGGTCATTAAAAATCCCAGGATGTCTTTCGAATAAAGAGTTGAGTCGTGTCCTCGACATCCCCGTCAAATTCGCCCATTAATCTCTGACCATCACGGGCTTTTCATAATGTGTAAAGCGCTTTGAGTGTCCAGAAAAGAACTATATAAATGTAATGAACTATTATTATTATTATTAGTAGTAGTAGTATTATAGTATATCAGGTAGTAATGTTGACCAGGAGGTCGGAGGTCCAGTCTGTGTCCAGTTGGTTTGAGAAGGTCAGAGGTACTTCAAAACATTGGAGTTAAAGGTTTAAAGGACCTAGCTTTGTGTAAAAATGATAAAAACATAAATTTCTAAACATTTGTGCGCCTCAAATATTGTGGTAACAGTTTGTGAAAGAACCACGTATTGCTTTGAATGTGTATTTGACAAGTGCTGTGAGGAAGTCGTGAATATATATATATATATAAATATATATATATATATATATATAGATATATATACTCCGGAAGATTAATGCACTTACACTCGCTAAAACATCTGCCATGAGATCCAACTCAGACCTCCTGAAGTGACTCGAGCGATTGTTTTAAACTTTATCACACTCACATTTTTAGCTATTCTGATATATTTTTTTTTTATTTACAAGGCAGGGGGTTTGTACCATAGTCTACTCCTTAACATTTACAACAATAATTTATCTGTAATGTACTATAGAAAAGCCAGTTTTCAGACAACGAGGTTTCTTGTAATTCCGACTTTATTTCGCACAATTCCGAATATTCTGAACTTTTTCTCACAAATCCGCCTTTTTTTTCTCACAAGTCCGACTTTATTTTTCACAATTCCTTGTTTATTTCCTAATAATAAGGGGGGAGGGAAGGTGAGGAAGGACGAAGGGAGTCTAATAAAAGGGGGATAAAGCTTGGAAAAAGAGAAGAGTGTAAGAAGACGACGGCTTTTTTCTGCAACGAGGTATTCAAATACGCTTGAGTTTACAGACACAATATGTTGCTAGCTATTATTTACATGGCAGAGCAGCTCTGCACAGCCATAATGAAGGACAATCAGAGTCAAGAGTGAATGAGGGTGAGAGAGAGAGAGAGCAAAATAGTGAAAAAGAGTAAAAGAGATAGAGGGAGAGAGAGAGAGAGAGTAGATGAGGCAGCTTTGTGTACCGTCGTCGACATGTTCCTTGAGACTAATTAGTAAAGTTGCTACACTTCTTCCTAAATCCTGTAGCCGATTCGCTAATGTGATTTGCTAATGTGATTAGCCGCATCGCAACCAACTGCAGTGAATGCATAATTATTGCTCTGCATGTGTAAAAAACGTGTGTTTTTGAGAGAACAAGATAACGAGAGAGAGAGAGAGAGAGAGAGAGAGAGAGAGAGAGAGAGAGAGTGAGGCAGTCTGTCCTGTAGGAGGTAAACTAGCAGACACAGGGAGTATTAGCATCTGAGGCTTGTAATGCTAATTACAACTACATATACAGCACGCTTCCTGAATAAAACTGTGACCCAAAAAAAATGAAGTTAGACCCAACTTGTTTCCCGGTCACTGATTTAATCAGAATGAGTGTCATTTTCGGAGTGTTTATATTCATCATACAATGCAAAGTTAAAGAAACGTATCCCTCTGAAAACTTTACACACCAGAGTTCAGCGAATCATTAGCTGAAAGAAGAGTGAATGGGAAGAAGTGGTGGATAAAGGGGAGCAAATAAAGAGGAAGAAGAGAGGGGAAGGAGAGAACGGGTGAAAAAGGGGGATGGAAAAGAGAATGTAAGGAATAGGTTAAGGGGGGGGGCAAGTGGGGTGGAAAAATGAAGGGAAGACGATGAAGAATTGATGAAAATGTGGAAAAGAGAAAGGGAAAGGGAGGAAGGAGCAATAAGGCGGAAAAGAGAACGGATGGGGAGGAGGGGGTAGAAAGTAAGCGGAGGGTGAAAAGGAGAGGAAGGCTAGAGAAAGAAAGGCCAGAGAGGGAGCAAGGGAGAGAAAGAGGTGAATATGGGATGAAAAAAATGGAAGGTGTGTAATGGGAGGAAGAGGGAATGAGTGGACAAGGTAGAAGAGAGAGAAGATGGGAAGAAGGGTGGAAAAGAGAAGAGGAGTGCAGGAAGAAGGGGCAAAAGAGTGGGAAAGAAAGGTAGAAGGGGGAGAATATGGGAGGAAGAAGGGATGGGTCAGAAAAAAGAGACAAAGAGAAGGAAAAGGAAATATTTCGGGAATAGTTATTAATGGAATTGTTTTATTTGTTCATGCAGCTACAAATCTCTTGGAAATTTGTAAAAACAACAACAACAACAACAACAAAAAACATAAATGTTGAAAAGACGAAATCTCGTGGGATGAATATTTAAAGAAAGTAAGTGACACCTTTCAACTTGCTTTTGCACAGAAATCGCGGGTCTTAAAGTCAGGTACTGATGTAGATGAGGTGAGCGTTTTATCCCAAAGGTGGACATAAACTCCGGATTATGCTAAAATACACATATATGTTTATTTGCACGATTTATTGGATTTATCTGAATATATTGAAATGACAGATCTGCATGTCTTCATGGTAAAGGGACGATTCTTCTCCTTAGTAAAACTCAGATGTCAAATGAATTTTTTTCCCCCTCAGGGAAGCCGTGTGGACACGGTGCGAGAGTCAACTGAATTATCCTTCAATATGATGTGACAGTAAACTTTAATATCCCCGTCCTGTAGACCCCAACCCCCCCCACACACACCCCCCCAAAGCTTGCGCTCCTTTGCGTGCCATCAAATCCTCCAGGAACTACTTTTTACTTTCTCTCATTTCTCACCCTGACACTTTATTGGCTGTAGCCCTGGTTATGGTTTCATCCTCGTTTACGGCCGAGTGTACCGTGAGGTGACGGGGTAAAGGAAAAAAAAAACCTCGTGGTTTATTTAACTCCTGGCAAGAAAGATCAGGCAAATTCTAATGAATATGAGCAAAGAAAATGGGGATATTTTCAGACACAAGCGTGTGGATTGTTTCGCGATCACGCTCCCCTTTCAGTGTATTATATAAATACCAGCGTTCTGGCACAAGCATGCGTTACAAATCAGCGTATTAAACGAACGCTTTCATGTCACATTATTCACAGATTTATTTTTAATCTAACCCACCAGATATTGGACTTCTGGGCCCTTGAGCAAGGCCCCTAATACTGATCTGCTCAAAAGAGACGATTGTAAGCCGCTTTGGATAAGGGCGAGGTGGTAAATATGAAAGTCTTCTTCTGTGTGCAAACACAATAAGGCTTTCAAGTCATGTGGTGATGCAGTGCAGTAATGCAGCTATTTTTCCAAACGCACATACTCACGCAAAATAAATAAATAAATAAAAAAACGCCTCTGTGTTCTCAATAGCCGAAGGAATTTACTGCCTTAACAACCTTAATGCATCGTGACAGCACATGACTCACAAGCCCGAGTGTGTCTGCAGTAGATTTGATCCTTTTAGTGACTCGGTTCTCTGATTCTCATTTGTCAAACCGAACGAATCTTTTATTTATTTATTTTCTTGATTATTATTTGTTATTTTATTTCGTTCATTATTTGAATCTCAGTCATTATTGTAACAATACACGATCTGTTGCACTGTGTAGTGTCATGTGACTAAAAGACTTACAAATGTCACAATTATACAACTGAGCACATGCTCACTAGGGGCCTCGCTCAAGGGCCCGGAAGTTGGGTGAGATTAAAAATAAGTCCACGAATAATGTGAGATAAAATCATTCATTTAATATGCTAATTTGTGCCAGAAATGAATTACTCAATTCTGTTTCCAGTGTAATGCGCTGCATTGCATCATGAACGACTCTGAAGAACAACTAAGACTAGAAGAGTTTCGAGATTAACTAGTCCATTTTGTTTCTCCAGAGATTTTGAGATGCTTTGCTTTATCCACTTGAAAATGAAAGAATCACTCTTTGAGGCTGCTCGTTCTTCTGAGGCACATTAAAGACTCGCTGCAAATGAACGAATCACTCTTTTGAAATGACTTGCTCTTCCAAGTAACTTTAAAGACGCATTAAACAACACGTACTTCTGAGTCGCATAAACGACTCGCTCGAAATAAACAAAAAACTCTTCGAGAAGGTTCGTTAAATATGAATGAATCAAAGTAAAAACGTATTTAAAAAAAACAAACAAATCATTCTTTGAGATGACTCGTTCTTCTGAGTCACATTAAAGGCTCTTTAAAATGAACAATCACTCTTTGAGATACACTACTATAAAAAGACATATATATATATTATAATATATATATATATATATATATATATATATATATATATCACTGTGCAAAACGTGTGCAAAAATGCTGTAAACAAAGAATGCTTTCAAAGATGGAAGTGTTAATTATTTACTTTCTTTCTTTGTTTATAGTATTTTTCCACATCTGCCTGAAACTCTCTTCTCTCCCTCTCCCCTCTCTCTCTCTCACTCTCTCTCTCTATATATATCTATATATATATATATATATATAGAGAGAGAGATAGAGAGAGAGAGAGAGAGAGAGAGGAGAGAGAGAGAGATAATATATATATATATATAATATCACACACACACACACACACACACACACACACCACACACATACACACATAGATCCTTAAGATATTTTGCTCCTCTAGCAGATACAGATGGTTTATAGTGGTCAGGAACATAAGCACGAGGTTTTGTTTTGCTTTTGCGGGATGATTCTAACATCCACAGGCAACTTGATGATATCACTCTTAATAAGTTATGATTTTTGGCACTCAATGTTCAGGCATGGTATAGAAAAACTTCTATCTGTAATATATATATATATATATAGATATATAAATATATATATATATATATATATGAAATAGATATATAAGATGGATGTCCACATTGTTTGAGTGAAATTCCAGATTAATCCTGTGTCTCCTTTTTTTCTTTTTATGTTCAGTGTATAGAAAGTTTGATCTCTGATAGAAAGTTAAACCAAGTTTTTCTATAATCATAACTTATTAAGAGCGATGGAAAAGAAACGGGTCATTGCAGGTGAGTTTGCGCATCAAGTTGCGTCTGCGGTTGTTCGAATCATCTCCCAACAGCAAAACAAAACCTCGTGCTTTCATTCCTGACCACTGTACGCATCTGCATCTGCCAGAGGAGCAAATATCTTAAGGACATGTGTGTTATAATTGTATGGTTTATTAATGGCGGGTGTTGAGTTTTCTGCACTGTAGGGAAGTGAGGCTGACATTTACCTCGGCATCTCCTAGTGAAGGAATAAAAGGTGCTATGAGAACCTATAACGTTTCGTTGACACATTCTTCTTGTATTTGATCTTCTAATTTCGTAACCTCGCCAGCTGCGATAAGTTAACGAGGCATCCGCATGTGAAAGCCCTTACTTCCGACATCCCGGCAAATGATCCATTACGATGCTTCTCACGAATCGACGGAAATAATAAAAAAACAACAACAACAAACAAACAAAGAAATCAATTGGAACACGAAACGTGTGCTATGATCTCGGTAGGCTTCTTTTAGGCGTCACTGTACAGATGAATTATAAATGTTGTAAACTGCAGTGCTTCTGAATCCTGCCTCGGGGAGACACTTGCATTCTTATAGACTGCGCAGGAAAGAGACCGGGACGGAAGGAGAGGAGAAAAAGAGAACATGACAAATCTGTGCTTTCTGGATCGCCCCTGAAGCGGGGAAGGGGGGGGGGGGGGAAAACCCAAGCTCATCACCGAGACCGTCATCCATCTATCAGCTGTTCTTCATGTGCCTTTGGAGGACCACGCCCATAAACACACACACACACACACACACACACACACACATGCACACAACAGTGAAAAAAATAAAAAAAATCCTCCATACTTGTCACTGACAGGACAGGACATCGCTTCTTCTGACTCGTTCTCGTTTCATTCTCTCTCTGTAGCTCTATTTTGGTTAGTCCTTTGTCCGCATCTCTTTGAGCATGTTACCACATGGAAAGAATAATGGCTTGTCTCTGTGGCTTTGTCTTTCTTTTTCTTTCTTTCTTTCCTTCAAATAAGGTTTGGGGGATTAATAACTATGTCAAGGATAGTGAGTTGTGTGTCTGTGTGTGTGTATATATGTGTGTGTGTGTGTGTGTGTGAACTGGTGCCTTCATTAAACTTCCTCGATATGCTAGAAATCTTTATTAAGTCCTTAATGAACGTGGACAGAGGGATTTAGTATTAGTATTAGTATTTAGGATTCATTCATTCATTCATTCATCCGCTTTATCCAACTTCTCTCACGGGGAGCCTGTGCCTATCTCAGGCGTCTACGGGCATCAAGGCAGGACACACCCTGTATGGAATCTGGTGCACACACACACTCACATTCACATACACTAGGGAAAATTTTCCAAGGTGCCACTCAACCGACCGTCGGGCGAAACCGGAGAACTGGGAGAAAAACCCCGCAGGCACATATCCTCGTGCTAACCACTAAGTCACCACGCCCCCTGGATTTAGCACTGCGTTATGCTAATTGCAATTCAAGAAACTACCAAATACCATCTCTAGCTTTCATTAAGTGTGAATGTGTATGTGTGTGTGTGTGTATGTGTGTGTGTGTGTGTGTGTGTGTAATGGTATGTGGAGGTGTCTGAGTGAAAATTGCTGATTGATTCGGAAACAGGAATGCTGTGGTATCCTCGAAACAGGATATTAGTCAGAGGAAATGCATGCGGGTCGCGGTTTCTAGCGCGCCCGTAGAAACCGAGCATTTATACTAAACAAAGGCGTGTTTGTGAGAAGTCATAAGACACTTAAGTAAATGGACGATTTGACATCCGCTGAACCGAAGAAATAAAAAAAAGTGGACTATCTGTACCGATTTCAGAGCATCACACTCGCATAGTGTATCGTAACGGTGGGAAATCGTATAACGTCGTATTGCTAGCGCTTTCATGTGTATTGTTTATGTATTGTTGGCTGAGCATCGAGATGTATATTGCATTGGTTATGGAAATGCACATCTCTCTCTCTCCTTCCCTCTCTCTATATGTTTTATTTATATATATATATATATATATATATATAATATATATATATATATATATATATATATATATATATATATATATAGACATACACACCCCACATCACCCCTTCAATATTTCCCCCCACCCACTTCCACCCCTGACCCCGTTTCCCTTCCAGCCGTTTACGATCATTCTCACCTGGAAATCCCTCTTCCTTCTGAAAGGCTCGCTCCGTGGTCTGTGGACTCGACCGCAAATAATCAGAATTCTCCTGGGCGGCGAGGCAATTGAGTGTATCTGCAGATGAAAAGGGAAGTGCTGGGGGTTACGCTCGTTTCACACATTTCATACACACATAAGCAGACTGACAGACAATTCCAAACCCTGAGACAGTGCATATTTCTATACTGTGTCAGGCTGAGGTCCAATCCTATCCGGGGCATATATATGATTATAATCATATCCAAATTTTGTTTGTCACATACACATACATATATAGTAAGAGAATACGATTTCCCAAAAGTTCCTCGACCCCACCGAAAAAAAGTCTGACATTGCCTACGGACTTTAGATTGCATGAGATCTATTTACTTTCCAGGATTGGAGGTGGTAGTGTCGTGGTTAAGGCTTTGTACTCTGGCCTGAAAATGGTCGCAGGTTCAAATCCTAGCACCACCAAGCTGCCTCTAGAGGGCCCTTATGCAAGGCCCTTATCCCCTAATTGTTCAGTTGTCCACAGCCATTAGGTTTGTGCTGGTCCCAAGCCCGGATTAATGGGAAGGATTGTGTTCGGAAGGGCATCCAGTGTAAAACATCCAGTGCCAAACAAAACATGTGTATCATCAGCCGGTGTTGATCCCTATTGAGAGCAGCCGAAAGTCTTTTCTTTATTCCCCACACTTTTTTTAGGTTTTCACACACAACCTTTTTATTGGTAGGAAATGGGATCTGTGTGTACCGGAGGCTAAACTGGAGACAATAGTATGTGTTTTCAAACGTATGAGTGTAGACACTGAGCCGAAGGAGATCATTTTGGGGGTTAATTTAAGTATCTTAAATGATACCAGTCTGAAAACGGTTGCTTTGCAGGCCGCATATACGAGTCCTGGGGACACCGCCGTCGCCATGCCGAGCCTCATATTTATATCAAGACGCCCGAGTGTCTCTCAGGTCAGGTGAGACGATCCTCCCCCTACTTCATTTGTCTCACTTATGTCTCATTCCATCAATTCCCTCATTCCATTCTCTCCTCCTTCTGCGCTTTTGGCAGGCTCCTGAAAATCCTCTAGCGAAAGGAAAAATTTTGACACCATGGAATCAAAACAGCTTTTTTTCTTCCTTCTCGACATCTCAGAGCTTTTGGTCACAGTCAATAAAACAAGGTGAAATTGAAGCTCCAAAAATCTCGTGTGTGTTTGTGTTTGTGTGTGATGCATTATGGCGTGCCGAGGAAGCAAACCATGTCCTGTGTTCATTAACCTTACCATTATGACAAATTTGGACCTAATGAAGCACTTCCTGTGCTTACACACACACATACACACACACACACACACATATACATATTATATATACAAAAAAGAAATAAACAACTTCTGAGGTATGTCCTGTCACCCCACAAACATCTGCTATGTTCTGCATCAGAATAAAGAGAAGACCTGACGTTTATTAAAGGCTCATGTAGGACCTTGGTGCTATTGCGTTGATAAGGCTCATATCAGATTAAATATTAACACCTTGCGTAACTCAATACTGACCCAGCCCCTAAACTCAGATTATCAGTTCAGTGTGTGAGTGTGTGTCCATTGATTGTGTTGTAAAACTGATTCTACTGCTTTGTTTGTGTGTAATTACTGCACGACGATATGTTTCAGTGCAATGGAAACGATTTAGAGCAAGAGTTTAAGCACAAAAACCCCAACCACATGTCTCAGGTCAAGAGGAAGAGCCTTTATTTATTTATTTTTCTTTGTAAATGATTGTTAACCTGCCTCCTGCCTACTACTGTATGTACACTTTTATAGACAAAAGAACCTATTGCATCATTACAGAAGCCCACTTTATGATGATTAGCTTTAGATGGTTGGGAATATGTGCAAGATATCCCATATGCTATAAAGCTTGAACCATGTGGAACATGAATGTATGTGAACCGACATCAATATTAACAATCTTGTAGCTTGTAGACCCGTAATCGTCTTATAACCAAACTATTTGTAGAACTCAAAAGCTTGATGTCTGGATGTATCCTAGATTTGGTGTTGACTGAACGTCAAGGAGGAGGAGGAGCAGCGATTTTATGTTCAGCAGGAAAAATACTCTGTTCACGTCAATGTACTCAGAGAATTACAGGATAAAAAGACAACTGTGAACAAGTGAAAAAAATAAATTCGCAAAATTTCTTCACATAATCCTGAATATAATTTTTCATAGACTGCCGGGATTCACATCATCCTTTTTTTTCTTTTTTTTTGCATTTGCCAGAATGTTCCAGGAGAACAGTTATGAATATTTCAAATTCCTCTGGTAACTTTCCTATGCAAAAGTGTCGAGATGATGATGAACCAAATTTCGGTGTTCTGCAAATACATGAAATTATTAAGGATTTGATTGTCAGTATGTGATTGCCAGTGTTGGGGAGTGACTGGTTACACGTTACGTAATTTAATTACAAAATAAAAGTAACAGTAATCCGTTACATATACCGAGAAAAAAAAAAGGAATTAAATTACAGTTACTTTAGAAAATGTTGAAGATTACAAATTCCAACCACTGTGACAAGAACAACATGCTAGTGGAATTTTGGAAGTAAAATAATAATAATAATAACGGGGTTAGTGGTTAGCATGTTCACCTCACACCTCCAGAGTCCGGGTTTGATTCCTGTCTCGGCCATGTGTGTGTGTGGAGTTTGCATGTTCTCCCCGTCAGGGGGTTTCTCTCCGGGTTCTCCGGTTTCCTTCCGGTCCAAAAACATGCACAGTAGGTTGATTGGCACCTTGGAAAATTGTCCCTATTTTGTGAATGTATGTGTGAGTGTGTGTGTGTGCCCTGTGATGGGTTGGCATTCCATCCAGGGTGTATCCTGCTTTAATGCCCATAGATGCCTGAGATAGGCACAGATAACCCGAGCGATAGGTGATGACTGAATGAATGAATGATATGATAATAATAATAATAATAATAATAATAATAATAATGGGGGGGGGGGTATGGTGGGCTTAGTGGTTAGCAAGTTCGCCTCACACCTGCATGGTTGTGGGTTTGATTCCTGCCTTCGCATTCTGTGTGAGTTTGCATGTTCTCTCAGGGGGTTTTTCTCCGGGTGCTCCGGTTTCCCCCCGGTCCAAAAACATCCACGGTAGGTTGACTGGCACCTTGGAAAATTGTCCCTAGTGTGTGAAAGTGAGTGTGTATGTCCTGCGATGGGTTGGCATTCCATACAGGGCGTATCTTGCCTTGAATAATAATAATAAAGTTAATAAAGCTCAATGTTACAATAGAAGTCCCTAAAAGTGTAATGGATAAAGAGGAGAATGAGAGGGAATGTATGGATGTTGACGCAGCAATCGAAGTAAAAAGTACTGTTGTTAGGTTGTTGCTAGGACACAGGAATGTTTGTGGCGGTATTAGATTATACAGTGTAGAGGAGCTCTATTAAGGATGAGAGAGAGCAGCCTGTCAAATCTCCGAGCTTAAGAGCTTTCCTTTCATCCCCGTTCAAACTATGAACTGGAGCCCGGGTCAGACCAGTGGCTTTTGCGAGTTGGAGCCTTGCCACGTGGCGCTCACACAAATCTGTCCATCCAGCACGGAGGAGAAACTGAATAGAAAGGCCTTTATCATGACATTTCGAAACAAATTAAAGGAAAGAATTAAACGGGTCTTACAGAGGTCACGCTCTCGTTACAGGGAGAAACGTAGCACTCAGGCGTGAAATGGGGGAACGCATCGTGGGGTCCAAACACACCCCTGTAGAACCTGTCGTAGAGTTTCACTGATGATCCTTCAACAGCTAACAGCATACTGTACAATGTCACTGGCTGACTGTATGCATTTTCAAACGAACATGTATTAGTGTAGACATGGCCTGTGGAGAACCATTATTCTCATTCTTATCCATGTTATGAAGATCTCCAGCTATAGAGGATCAACACTGTTGAGATGAATGAATGTGATTGCATCCAATGGCTCCATACACTATATGCTACATCACTACCTGACATTACTAACACCACTGTAGAGACCGATCGTCCTGAATCATACCTCATATCGTGCGGCCCTGGTGGTGTGAGGTGTGCTATTGCTTTTATAAGGAATTGCCACCCGGAATTCCGACCCCGGGGCCAAAAAGCATTAATTTTTCCCATAGAAAATGAATGGGGCGTCCGACATGCACATATGGATTATCCACTCATAGGGGGACTGGAGTGCATCGTGATCATGTACCCCGCAAACCCCACAGCTGTTCGGAATTTCGAGAAATCCGCGACATTCCGGCTCCATAGACAATGAATGTGGAAATTTGACGCTACGCTGTTCGCCCGAGATGCACGTTTGACATTGTAGGTTGCAAACATATGACCGCCGCATGGCATCACATGGCCACAAAGAATCTGTGAATTGGCGAAACTCGGACACAGGGTCATGTGACATGTCTAAGGGCTTGTCACATCGACGGGAGTCAGACGCTGGATAATTTGATGTCACATGCGTCACTGGCCCCGCCCCCTCACGAAAAAACACCAAAAACGGGGATCTGAATCCCTGTTTTAATTTGCCTTGGGTCCCGTGGGAGTGCAGGTCTCTAAACCATTGGTATGTGATAAGAACCAAACTCTACATGATATCTAGTGTTCTAGTGTGTCTTCCACAAGAGAGTGGCTCTTATAATAATTTAGAAATCTGGATTAATTGTAGGATGTGATTTCTTTTTCTCTGATCAACAAGAGATTCAGAGCCACGTGGGTTGGAATGAAGTTGAAAACAACAACCGACAACAACAACAACAACAACAAGCTTGCTTAGCCTTGTGTTGTTGTGTTTGATATGTAATTACTAGTATGCAAGCTTGCAGTGAGAAATGAACTTAAAAGTGATCGTTTCCCATTTCAGGAGTAGATCAACGGATAATTGATAAATGGGTTTTTGAGCAGCTTTGCTGTCTCGGACAAAAAAAAAAAATCGCCTGTAATAAATGAAGCCTCTGGTCATGATTTAAAAACCATTAGACTGAGGAGGCATAATTTGGCCATGCAGGTGATTTAGTGGCCGATTCCACAGAGTTATTGATTCGGTATACATTCATAAACATCTTCTCGAAACGGGTTCTCTGGGACGTGACTGAGGCTCGAAAAAGGAGGACAAAAAAAAAGAGTGCGCGTCCTTAACCGCCTCTGTGTGCTGCTAGTTGTTAAGACACTTGTCCAAACGTGCGTTTCCATCAAGACATCAATGAGAGAGACATATCGCTGCGAAGTCCTCAATCTTGCTCCTCTCGAGGAAATCAATACGGCGTTAGAACCCACATACAATCATGCGCACTTCGCCGTCCGAGCGGAGATGTTCCGATTGATCCAGGCGAAAATCACGGGCAAAATCGCTCCATAGAGGACGGTCTGGAAGTGTAATGGAGGCAGAGAAAGGAAACAGAGACTGAGGATCTCTAGATGTTTTGTGTCTTAAAATCAATATCGGTCTCGTTAATAAGGTTGTACATCGAATATAAAGCATTTATACAACAAGCGTCATCCACATTGTGAGGACAGGAGACTTGACTTAAGTGATTCTCTCATTTTTAAAAGTGAGCAACGGTGCGTGACAGAGTAAGTGAAACAGTGAGTCCCAGAAGAATGGGCACATTTAAGGATCTGTGTGAATTTAACAAGCACCATATTGATGCGTTTAGACGAGGGGCGTTAAACTGTTTTTAGGTCAGCGGCTGAAAACACTGGAAACAGAATCTATGGCTTGCACGTGCGGCTCATTGACAAAAGAAACATGGCTATCCAGATATCTCCATATATATATATATATATATATATATAATATATATATATATATATATATATATATATATATATATATATATATATATATATATATATATATATATATATACTATTATATGTATATAAAAATGTTCATTCATCATTCATTTTCATCATTTAATTCATAATAAGATATATATATATAGATATATATATATATATATATATATATATATATATATATATAATATATATATATTCATTCATTCATCATTCTATTCTATTTATCCGATCTTCCCTCGGGTCACGGGGAGCCTGTGCCTTATATCAGGCGTCTATGGGCATTAAGGCAGGATAAACCCTGGATGGAATGCCAACCCATCAGGGCACACACACAACACACACACACACACACTTCATACACGAGGGACAATTTTCCAAGTGCCAATCAACCTACGTGCATGTTTTTGGACAGGAGGAAACCGGAGAAACCCGGAGAAAAACCCCCTGAGGCACGGAGGAGAACATGCAAACCCCACAGACACATGCCGAGACGGGAATCGAACATAGACCAGGCGGTGTGATGTGAGGCGAACGTATAACCATACGCCACCGTAGCCCCTATATATATATTAACTGTTAAAAATGTTCATTTTCATTAAACACTATATATATATTAATAGTATTATTATATATTTTTAAACTATTAAAACAAAAAATGTTCATATATTTCCTTAGCATTTCTAAATAATTAATTATTACTATATATATATATATATATATATATTTATTTTATTTATTTTTTTTTTTTCCTACATTTTTTCATTTCCCTACAGAAAATACAATTACGATTAAAGATCTAGCACCACCAATCAGCCTCTAGAGGGCCATTAGGTTTGCACAAGTCAGTGAATTCCTAGTGCTGCTCCCAAGCCCGGATAAACGGGAAGGATTGTGTTTGGAAGGGCATCCAGTGTAAAACATCCAGTGCCAAACAAAACATGTGGATCATCAGCCGGTGTTGATCCCTAATGGGAGCAGCCGAAAGTCTTTTCTTTTTTCCCCCACAATATTTTTAGATTTTCATACACAACATTTTTTAAAAAGCAGGAAGGTAGGAAATGGGGTCTGTGTGTACCGGAGGCTAAACCGGAGACAATAGTATGTGTTTTTAAACATATCCGTGTAGACACTGAGCCAAAGGAGATATTTTTAAGGGTTAATTGAATTATTTTAAATAATACCATGGTTTCTTTGTAGCCCGTGGGCACCGCCGTCGCCATGCCGCGCCTCATATTTATTTCAAGAGGCCCAGTGTCTCTCAGGCCAGGTGGGATGATCCTCCCCCTACTTCATTTGTCTCTCTTATGTACAATACAATTACGATTCTTTTGTTTGACAGCGGATCAGAAAAGTCAAAAATGAGTGACATGTGCTTTTATTGAAAGCTCTGATGCTCTGCTTTGTCTGTTCTCCTCATTTAAAAAACGATGTTTGTTTTTTGCAATTAAAATTTTCTGTTTACTAACATTCCTTTTTCCCAATTGCTCCTTAAAACATGCATTAGTGAAAATAAATCACTAGTGAAAATCACTCCTGCACCTACTCAACATATATTACTGTATAGTTGATTTTGAGCGATTTGGCCTAATTAAAGATAAATATTATTTTTAGTCAAATATATTTTGAATAGCTTTTTCATTCATTCATCTTCGACCGCTTTATCCGATCTTCCCTCGGGTCACGGGGAGTCTGTGCCTATCTCAGGCGTCTATGGGTATTAAGGCAGGATACACCCTGGATGGAATGCCAACACATCACACAAATACAGTCACATTCACACACACACATTCATACACTAGGGACAATTTTCCAAGGTGCCAATCAACCCACCGTGCATGTTGTTTGGACCGGGAGGAAACCGGAGAACCCGGAGAAAACCCCCCCCCCCCCCCCCCCCCAGGAAAAACCCCCCCCCCCCCCGAGGCACGTGGAGAACATGCAAACTCCACACACACGTGGCCGAGACGAGAATCGAACCCGGATCCTAGAGGGAGGCGAACGTGCTAACCACTAAGCCACCGTGACCCCTGAATAGCTTTTTTTTCCTTCAAAAAAGAATGTATTAACCAGAATTTTAAAATGTGCTTCGGTGACAGTGCTGTGGATGACATTTTACTGGAAAGCCTTGAGGAACATGACAAGAGTTTGGTCAGTGTGTTCAATCAGTGTGCAAATTCCAGCACTCACAATGCAATTAAACTTCTGTTGGATGGATAAGAAAGAACCAGATGACATTTTACAATGTGTAGGATATAAAGGATCTGTTGCTAACATCGAGAGAAGCGTTTTACCTTTGCTTTTATCACCATCCAATCAGAAAAGGGTCCTGGTTTTTCACTTGGTATTTTTGTTTTGTTAATTATTGTGTTTTTTTTTCTGAAAATATTGAACAGCATTCATGCGTTACAATGGAAACTAATCACTGAAAAGAAATGTGCAATGAAAAAAACAAGCCGACAAAAAAAAACATTTAGGAAGAAGAAATAACAGTTCTGCTCTATAAACAGTCCATGGCTTGCTTTATCTTCTGACAGCAGCTTCCTCATAACCAAACCACAGTTATTTTACTTCTAATTATGATATATAATTCTGATATATTCGAATTGTAATATATCTTCGTATCATTGTTGGGTCTTCAACATTATCTAAAGTAACTGTAATTTAATTACATGTAATTAAACTGATTACTGTTACTTTTATTCATTCATTCATCTTCTACCGCTATATACGATCTTCCCTCGGGTCACGGGGAGTCTGTGCCTATCTCAGGCGTCTATGGGCATTAAGGCAGGATACAATCTAGATGGAATGCCAACCCATCGCAGGGCACACATACACACACATACACACACACACACACTTACACACACATTCATACACTAGGGACAATTGGCACAAAGGTGCCAATCAACCTAATGTGCATGTTTTTCGACCGGGAAGAAACTGGAGAACCCGGAGAAAAAGCCCCTGAGGCACGGGGAGAACATGCAAACTCCACACACACATGGCCGAGACAGGAATCGAACCCGGACCCTGGAGGTGTGAGGCGAACGTGCTAACCACTAAGCCACCGTGCCCCCTGTTAGTTTTATTTTGTAATTCAATTACGTAACGCCGTTACACGTGACCTTGTTCCTCCCCAACACTGGTCAAAATGAATGTACATTTGTACTAGAACCCTTCAGGATGTTGTAAATGGTCTCTTTTGAGGTTCTTTTCTGTTTATCGTTGTAGTAACGATTAACATAACGAATTAGCGCTGAAGGATTTGTTGCCTTTCGCGCCATTTTTTATTTACTCTCTTTTACGAGTCTGTTGTGTGTGAAGATTGTGAAATGTCTGTATAGTTAGCGACAACATCAATGCTGTATTCAAAACTGAAAACGAGCACACATTTTTCCGCAATCCGATCTTGTTTGGGCAAATCCATTGTTCAAGCCGTGTGCACAACTTTCTCACAGCTGCATAAGCACAACTAGTGCGAGACGGTGCTCATTAACTGAAATCATATGGAAACATATGTATATATTTGTATATACATTTATATATATACATTTATATATTTATATATATATATATATATATACATATATATGTATATACATTTAATGGGCGCTCCAAATGTCCAACTGTAGCGGTGTATTAACGTAAAACGTTTTGTTATCAGGACGTCTGCGTCGCCGTGGTAAAGCTAAACGTAAAGCGTAAAGCACAGTGAATCATCGTCCGACGTAGATTGCAGTGACTCATTCTGCGTCTAAAAATATGCCGAACACTACATACATTGCCACCATTACCTTTCCAAGGAGTCTCATGTTATATGTTGGGTTTGAGAGATTACGTGACAAGAAATCCCATTTTCAGCAAAAAAAAAGAAAAAAAGAAGAAGGAAAGCCAAGCGTGCAGCTTACTGTCGCACTCGTGCAGATTTATTCAGTGGAATTGGAATTGGGGGAGGTGCGCTTGCAGGTAGATCTCATGCCACATATAGAAAGAAAAAAAAAAAAAAAAAAAAAGAAGAGAGAGAATGGTTATAAAATGAAAAGCCAGACGTCTGTGACTCAGGAGCGCTCAGGGGTGAGCAGCACGACAACAAATCAACTGCCACGTATTGATTGGGATAACACAGAAGACGGATTAAATGCCGCAGCAGAATGATGTTTGTGTTCGTTTTCACATTGCGGACACGCTCAGAAAAAAGGATACACGACAGACTAGCTAAACCTTTCCTCGCCTAGTTACATCACTGTTATAATAACATGAAAAAGATGAAAAACAATGCTCCGAAGGGCACGGTGGCTTAGTGGTTAACACGTTCGCCTCACACCGCCAGGGTCCGGGTTCGATTCCCGTCTCGGCCATGTGTGTGCGGAGTTTGCATGTTCTCCCCGTGCCTCAGGAGGTTTTTCTCGGGGTTCTCCGGTTTCCTCCCGGTCCAAAAACATGCACGGTAGGTTGATTGGCACCTTGGAAAATTGTCCCTTGTGTGTGTGTGTTTGTGTGTGTGTGTGTGCCATGCGATGGGTTGGCATTCCATCCAGGGTGTATTCTGCCTTAATACTCATAGACGCCTGAGATAGACACAGACTCCCCGTGACCCGAGGGAAGATCGGATAAACCGGTAGAAGATGAATGAATGAATGAATGAATGAATGAAGATGCTCCGCTAGAGTTTGCGGAGATTCGTGATCATTAGGCTGCGGGGTGTTAGTGAAGTCAGGTAGGATGCATCAACACCAATTAATCAATTAAGGCAGCGGGAATGAAAAAATCTAGTATAATCTCCGAGGTCGGGGGCAGGGTTTCTCTGGAAAATGGCAGTGTTTCATCACCGATGATATTCAGTGATATTCGATCCTTGGTTTGCTTGAGTTGTGTGTTTTGTTTATTTATGTATTTATTTATTTTTTTTTTTTTTTATACTTTATTTAATTATTACTTTTTTACATTTTATTTTATTTACTATTATTACTTCATTTTTATATTAATTTTTTATTTATTTATTATTTATTTTTTTACTATTTTAATTTATTATTATTATTATTATTATTATTATTATTTATTATTATTTTACATATTTATTATTATTATTATTATTATTATTATATTTTTATGTGATTTATTTGGGTGTAATATTCATTGTTTATTGGGTATGATGTTCGTTGTGTATATATAAAATGTTACTTTGCAATAAAAATTCTTGGGCGGTAAAAAAAAGGGCGGCGGGAATTTCCGTTTGGACATTTTTCTTAACAATATAAATAATTAAATATAAGTAAGCGGCAAAAAGAAAACATTCAACGTAACCCGTGTATTCCCAACGTCCTTTCTTTACTCAGACATAACATAAAAAAAATGTATATAAATCATTTTTAATCACTAAATATTTGCTTAAAAGTTACATTTGGTGTCCTGATTATTTACACAATTTAAAACGTTTACAAGAATATTCAGGTCTTCATGCTCGGTGTTGAGTTTGCTTTAACTAATACAAATAAAACTGCATTTGCATAAAGACACCATAATTATCCATGGCCATGTTTATTAGAGAATTAAAAACAAAGCTGCAATTAATCATGGGTTAACTCATGAGGCGATTAACTGTCACGATTAAATATTTGATCGAAATATCGAGTGAGAATCAGTTTACGGGCATTTAACTAATTAACTCCTTTAAAAGAAAATGTATTATTTTTTTTATTGTTCACTTGCAGCCTAATAATTATTTACAAAGCCGACTATTAAGAATCCTACTGAAAATTAGATTTGACCATTTCTATCTTATATAATGGTCACGGCCAGCGTTGTTTATGCCATCACAATAAATCAGCCGATAAAACGAATGAAATTTCTATCTTATACATTAGGATGTCAGTGACGGGGTGACAGATGGGGGTGATATTACTCGCCACCGTGGTAGATCCATCCGTGCCCTTCAATAAAGCACCAGAGTAAGTATTATTGTATCTCGCATCATGCCTTCTATAATCCGTTAGAATTCCATGCTGAGCAATGCTGGGTTTGTCTGGTCAGCGGTTCAGTGGTCGCTGAACAAGCGCGCTTTCCTGCGGCCTCATAACTGCAGCTGATGCTTAAAGGTCATGAAGGATTCAACTCCAGGACGAGCTCTGAACAATCCTGGATCGTGTTAACAATAGAAATCCAGCTAACGGAGTAACCGGGTTCGATTCCCGTCTCGCCCATGTGTGTGTGGAGTTTGCATGTTCTCAGGGGGTTTTTCTCCGGGTTCTCCGGTTTCCTCCCTGGTCCAAAAACATGCACGGTAGGTTAATTGGCACCTTGGAAAATTGTCCCTAGTGTATGAATGTGTGTGTGATTGTGAGTGTGTGTGTCGTGCGATGGATTGGCATTCCATCCAGGGTGTATCCTGCCTTAATGCCCATAGACGCCTGAGAGCACAGACTCCCCGTGACCCGAGGGAAGATCTGATAAAGCGGTAGAAGATGAATGAATGAATGAGTAATCCATGCATAACGAGTAATGTTCCTGTTCTCATCTTCCTCCATGCATCGGAATGTCTATACAAATATATATTGTGACTATATACATTATAAACAACTGATATGATCATTTTGAAATGAAAAGAAAAGCCCCCCCAAAAACCATTACAAACACAGACAGAGAGACGGCATGAAGCAGCACTGCATTAAAGCCTCTCAAAGGTAATGTGCACGCAGTCCAGGAGAGCTCCAGGGAACAGGTAGACTAAAGAGGATAAGGTGAACGCATGAGATTTAGCACAGTGTGTTGAGCATAACATGGGGGTCCTGCTTTAGCCGTGCCTAACGGTCTTTCTCCCAAAGGCAACACCGCTTTCAGTGCTCCAATCACAAAGCCCATTAGCCGCGAGCACATCGGCGCAGCCGTCCGTACATTCTCGCCGTTTAGATCTCGGCTCGTAATTAAACGCGTTCGAAGACCCTTGTGCTGTTTGTTCAATAACTGGGTCTGTGTGTATACAAAAGCGTTTATTCACACGGTAAAAATGTTTCATCCTGCAACCCAACAACATTCTGAATTCTACACACTGAACCGCTACGGGAGCATCTGCCTTTGCCTCCAGCCTCAATCGCATCAAGTGGTAAGAAAAGGTTGAGTAAAGTCCCTCCTGATCAACCGAGAAAACACAGCCTCTGAACTGTAACTCTGTCTGGACTATAATGAGTTTATTGTTCGTTCAATGTTGTGTTATTTGTGTTGCACGGTGGAAAAAAAAAACAAAAAACCCTGAAGGTAAATGTCAGGAACATCCATTGGAGATGTAATCGTTCTTGCAAAGCCATGGATATGATTCAACTTTAAATCGATAAATAAACAACAGTACGTTATACCTATGTCTATTATATCTATCAGCCATTTCACCCTGCAGCCCAAGACTGGTTGCCCACTGAAGCTAAGCAGGGTTGAGCCCGGTTAGTACCTGGAAGGGAGACCACCTGGGAATGCTAGGTTGAGGTGTTAGTGAGGCCAGCAGGGGGAGCTCCTAACACCCTAGTATAGTGACGGAGACACTGTACTGTCAAAAAGCACCAGGTGAGACGTTAAACCGAGGTCCTGACTCTCTGTGGTCGTTAAAAATCCCAGGATGTCTTTGGAAAAAGAGTAGAGGCGTGTCCTCGGCATCCCGGCCAAATTCGCCCATTGACCATCACGGCCTCCTAACCGTCCCCATATCTACTGATTGACTTCATCATTCTGTATCGCCTCCACCAGTAAGATGGTGTGTGTTGGGAGTTCTGGAGTTCTGACTATGGCTGCCATTGCATCATCCAGGTGGATGCTGTACACCAGTGGTGGATGAGGAGTTCCCACTCTCACAATGTAAAGAGCTTTGCATGTCCAAAAAAGAGCTATATACAATGTAATTAATTATTATTATTATCTACACTATTTGAAAAAAAGTTTGTGTATATATGCTGTTATAATAAGTTCCATTCATCTTCTAAGAGTTTACACTGGATTTCTGGGGATTTATCCGTCTACAAAAGTTTTAGGAAAGTTATATAGGTCACATGAGTAGGCCGGGAGGGCTTTATAGAAGTAGTGTATCTTACAGACACTTCCAGCCCATTTAAAGCAGATGTTTATGGAGCTGGCGATGTTCACAGGAGCGCTGTTGTGTTGAAACAAGTTTGGATCCAAACGACAAATGACTCCAGAAACAAGGAGGGTTGGAGAACCAACTTGGTGCATCTACAGAATCCAACACCTGAGCTGAACCTGTTCCACGCAGTTCAGTGCAACAGGCTTGTGCTCTTGCTAGCATGCGATCTTGAGTTGAAACAGGATACGGGACATGATATGAGCTTTAGAACTGGTGGCTTATCCAAAGTTTGGTAGTTCAAATCCCAGTGTTACGTGCCACGGCACGTATAGGGCTTTGTTTGGCAGTCTGTTACAGAAGGTGCTGCCGGGCGCAACACTAGCGGCTGACACCGAGGTCCAAACCGCTGGTGGGAGGAGCAAAGTCGTGTTGGATCCGCCCTGGAAAATCGGAGTCCGGAAATACTGACTACCATAAAAGTGGACAGGCGGACGCGGCAGCTCTCTCTCTCTTGATTCCCCCCTCTTAATTCTTCTTTTGCTGCCTACTCTTGATTCTTGCTATTTATTCTGTTCTCTTGTTTATTTCTTTTTGATTCGCGGTCTTGACTGTTCTTCCGGTTTTCTGTGTGACTGTTTTGAGTTTGTTGAATTCTACTCTGTGTTGTGTTGTGTTGTGTTGTATAGCGGGGCTTGGACAGGTAAGGAGGAGCGCGCTCATACATTGCGCAACACGTAGTTTGGTTTACATGTATAGATACCCTAGGTAAAGGGCGAGTGCCACTTCCTGTATTTATATTTTGTTAGGAAAGCACAGAGTAGATAGGTCTTGTTTTCTTTTCCTCTTCTTGTTTGTAGCTTAGTATATATAAACCGGAGTTAGGGAAGAACTTTACATTTTCTTGGTTTCTTTTCTTTAGCACCTCCCAAGTTCAGCCTCGTATTTCTTTTGGTAACCTGTACATATTGTAAATACACAATTACCTTCATTTTGTCACTTTGCACTAAAGTAAATACACCTTAATCACAGCTGTGTGTGTGTTGGATGGTTTGTTTGTTTCTTCTTTTTGGGTCTGTTACGATACCTTATTAATTATCGTTGTTGTGGACCTTAAAAAGCCCCTAGACCTACCACAAACACGTAACAAATGGGGGCTCGTCCGGGATCTTAAAACCCTTTCTATAGCTATACTGTTGTTATTGTGTTCCCAATGTCTTTCCCGTTCCGAAACTCGAGCTGCGTCAGTATTGCTTCGAGAATGCCTCTGTGTGACATACTCTGAACCATTTGTGAAATTTCACCCAATGGGAGCGAGGTCCCCTGTGGGTGACATCGCAACCAGGAAGCATAAAAGCACATGCAATGGGTCCGCCATCATCTTCATGTGTTCAGTAAGCAGTATTTGTGTGAATTGTATGCCAATTGTTTGTCCAGAAAGCAAGCTTGTGTGGCCCCAGCAGACTTTGGTTATGGAACAGGAACTGCAAGCTCTCTTGATCAAGAGGGGCATCAAGGTGTTCCTTCTGCCCATCAGAGAGTCCGGCTTTTTCAGCTAGTATTTCTTGGTCTCTCAAGAGACTTTGGTGCAGGATGATTCCACTGAGGCAGATCGTGGTCTAAATCAAGAGGACTGGTTTGTGACCATGAAAGATGTCGACTTTCATATCCCCATGTATTCTTCCCACAGGAAGTACCTCAATAATGCCTTCTCTAGGCAGCCCTAAATGCCTTCTCTATCTGCAAAGATCATTCATTCCTGTCTCAAGGTACCCTGTCGGGAAATCATTGTCATCGCATAATTCTTTGATGCATACCTCATGGGCTGGGAGGTGGGCATGAGTGGGGAAAGGTCTATTGGAGTTGCCCCATCTCTGATGGCACCTGGGAAATCTCATCCCTGAAAAGGTCTCTCTGTGGCCCTTTCGTGCATAGAGTTAGCCCTGGGATGGCCAGTGTACCCCAAGGTACCCTCATTCGCCCCACACCATGCTCTAAAACAGGTGCTGAAACAGGTCCCTGGCCAGGAAAACCTCAACCGGGTGAAAGGGTTCCTTGTTTTACCTCAACCATACAAGAAAGGGTTCCATAGAA
>JACRUU010000021.1:6645876-6650876 GCA_030449085.1 Kryptopterus vitreolus
GGAGCGGGACAAAACTTAAATATTGCCTGACAGAGAAAATAACATTTATGCACGAGTGGGCGGGAGCGGAACCCATCAAATATGTCACGTGCAGATCTCTACCTGCGGGTAGGAACGGGACAAAACAGATATTTTTACAGACAAAATGTTTATTCTGCCTTAAAACAAACTTAAAACAAGTTCTTTCAGATAAAATATATACTTTAAAATATGAGGCATGCGTCTAAGGCTGTATGTTATTGTAATTACTCTCGATTTGTAGGTCAAATAACTAGGGCTGTCAAATGATTCAAGTATTTAATCGCGATTAATCGCCCGATTGACGTGAGTTAACTCTTGATTAATCGAACATTAATAGCACGTTTTCCGCGTAACCGTAAATGAATACTGTTTCTAATACTCTGACTAACTGTAACAATAATATAAAGGCATCTAAATCTTTCCCTTTAATAACATTATTGATTATTTCATTTTTATTTTACTTATTATTATTATTATTCTGGAAATTATTCTTCATTCATCTTCTACCGCTTTATCCGATCTTCCCTCGGGTCACGGGGAGTCTGTGCCTATCTCAGGCGTCTATGGACATTAAGGCAGGATACACCCTGGATGGAATGCCAACCCATCGCAGGACACACACACTCACATTCACACACACATTCATACACTAGGGACAATTTTCCAAGGTGCCAATCAACCTACCGTGCATGTTTTTTGGACCGGGAGGAAACCGGAGAACCCGGAGAAAAAACCCCTGAGGCACAGGGAGAACATGCAAACTCCACACACACATGGCCGAGACGGGAATCAAACCCTGGTGGTGTGAGGTGGACGTGCTAACCACTAAGCCACCGTGCCCCCTCTTGTAATATTAATTTCTTGTTAATTAAATAATTCCTTGTTAATTTCAATGTTACATTGTTTAGTGGTTGTTTTAATTCGTAAGACATTTTTATAACTAGAAATAAGATTGTAAATCTTGATTAGGTATGGGGTTTTTGCAGTGTACAGTCCATGTGATTTATCCTCACGATAACATATGGAAATTGTCAGTAATCACAGATGCATGTACTGTACTGTTCCATTTGTTTCTATTCAACAAACATATTAGAATCCAAAACACACATTGGATGGTGAATAGCGATGAGCCTGTAATCCCTATTTATTTAGAGAGCAAACAGTTATTTATCAAAGGGGCACGGTGGCTTAGTGGTTAGCACGTTCGCCTCACTCCGCCAGGGTCCGGGTTCGATTCCCGTCTCGGCCATGTGTGTGTGGAGTTTGCATGTTCTCCCCGTGCCTCCCTCAGGGGGTTTTTTTTTTTCTCCGGGTTCTCCGGTTTCCTCCCCCGGTCCAAAAACATGCACGGTAGGTTGATTGGCACCTTGGAAAATTGTCCCTAGTGTATGAATGTGAGTGTGTGTGTGCCCTGCAATGGGTTGGCATTCCATCCAGGGTGTATCCTGCATTAATGCCCATAGACGCCTGAGATAGGCACAGACTCCCCGTGACCCGAGGGAAGATCGGATATAGCGGTAGAAGATGAATGAATGAATGAATGAGTTATTTATCATGTCATGGCTTTCCCAGTCACCCCACCTGCTCTGGGATGAGCAAAAATAGTGAGTAGCACCTTTGAGGCACGGAGGCAGTTTAGGGGAAATTAACTGGGGGCTTGCAATCCAAGCTGCAACCCTTGGGGTCCTTGAGCCAGGGGGCGCTGTATCATGGCTGACCCTGTGTTCTGACACCAGCTTCCAAACAAGCTGGGATATAGGAAGAAATGGTTTCACTGTAAATATCACAAATAATGTCTATTCTATTCCATAAATGAAAATCTGTAGATTCGTTTGGTCAAAATCTTCAGATCATTACATTACAAACTCCGCTGCATAGAAATAAACAAAAAAGGAAAATGCATGCGTCTCACAAACACTATAGACACATGCCACTTATGCTCTTGCAACCTTTTGAGATAAAAAAAAAAAAACGCTATACTTAGACATGAAAATACTAAACGTGGGCACCATGAGTGCCATCCTGGAATGTGTGTGTGTGTGTGTGTGTGTGTGTGTGTGTGTGTGTGTGTGTGGTTGTGTAGCACCTCGATGATTAGTCTATTTGTTCAGTTGTTTGCTCCGCCATCAGGTATAATCTATTCCGCGCGCTACTCCTGCTAAATGAGCAAACAGATAACGCAGAGACCAAAGACCTGCATTTTGTGACCACTGAGCTGAAGGTATAGACGAACACACACACACACACACACACACACACACACACACACACACACACACACACACACACATTTAAATAGCAATACACATAAGATGGAGCACTCGAGTAAATGTTAAACAATGCACAGTTCACGTGACAGACTGGTGAACCGAAGGAAAAAGCCATTCTCTCTCACACACACACACACACACACACGCTCGCGCATACGCACACACAGTGCACGAAGGCATGGTAATAATGAAAGAGAGCACTGCAGGGATTAAAGCTTTTCTCTACTTTATTATCCAAGCTGTGTGAGTTGATTCAGGTTTTAGCACAGCTCAGCAGAGCTTCTCACAAGCCTGCGACTAAACGGGAGGCTTTGAGTCATTCGAATGTTCTGGCTTCATGTGCATTTACTGTACGAAAGAACCGCGCACACACACACACACACACACACACACACACACACACACGTGCAGAAAATCAATGTCGGTACCAGGTGATTAAAAATGGCCTCTCGAGACTCTCGACTGATTATTGATTTATTCATGTTGAAGCGCATTATTAGATCTCATGAATTATGACACGGAATATAACTACAGGGAAACGCATGGTCTGAAATAGCACAGGGAGTGATTCGGAGATGATAAGCAAGTACGACGTTTGGAATTTCATCCCAATTTACCTAATCTAAACCCTAAAATAAAACAAAAACAAAAACAACCCCCCCTTTTTTTCACCCCATTATCACATTCGTAAAGCACACGTTCATGGAGACGAAATTTCACATCATCCAAAGTTTACATTTAAGGCATTTTGGCAGGCGACCTCATCCAGAGCAACTTATAACTGAGGGTTAAGGGCCTTGGCAATACCGGGGCTCGAACCCCCAAATTTCCAATCAGTAGACCAGCACCTTAAACCGCTAAACTACACCCCAATAAGTCATCCGGTACAACTGTTTCATTCCAATTACGATAACAGCTTGCCATAGACGTACATATGGACATTTTGGTGGCCCAATACTTTTGGAATCTTTAATTGGATGCTAAAAGCAGGATAAAATGATTATGTACACTGAATATATAAGACAAAATAACAAGGCAGATATATATATATATATATATATATATATATATATTTATATGTAATGTAAGTGTCACGGTGGCTTCGTGCACGTTCGCCTCACACCGCCAGGGTCCGGGTTCGATTCCCGTCTCGGCCATGTGTGTGTGGAGTTAATGTGTGTGCGCAAATTATACATACCAACCTACATATGAACATATGAAACGAAATGTATCCAAACCATGTACTTGAGTAAAATTAGATATATATTAGGTAAATATATTAGGGGGTTTTTCTCTGGGTTCTCCGGTTTCCTTCGGAGAAAAACATGTACAGTAGGTTGATTGGCACCTTGGAAAATTGTCCCTAGTGTATGAATGTGTGTGTGAATGTGAGTGTGTGCCCTGTGATGGGTTGGCATTCCATCCAGGGTGTATCCTGCATTAATGCCCATAGACACCTGCCATAGGCACAGGCTCCCCGTGACCCGAGGGAACATCGTATAAAGCGCTAGAAGACGAAAGAATGAATGAATTTAGGAGTAATGCTGGGTAATTCATCCCGTATAAGATCTACTCTTATTTTTTCCATTTTCTTCCCATGTTCCTAGCTCCTCAAAGAGCTTTCGGAGAGCATGCATGGCCTCTCACTTGCTAAAAGCTATCGATCAGGAACGAGGTATCAAGTGCATTTCCGAAACACTGTAAAGATGGGCCATGGTCGACACGGCGAGAAAATGGAAGGCGTTCCTTTAAAAGAAGAAGACGAAAGCGCGACGGGGAGGCTGCCAGGGAGACGTGAGGCAACATTAAAAGGAGCGGCAGGAATATCTGACAAATACTGATTACTCTCCGCATGTGACAACCATCTCTCATATTCATCGTATGGCTGAGCTATGGGGTGGTGTAGCTAGATAAACCCTTATTGCCAAAGAAAAACATGCTTTAAATCATGTGTCTAGAAAGTGCAGCGGTCTACATAATCCCCACGCTGTAGCATGCTTCAGGACGGATGCTTCAAATCAACAAACCAATTAAAGTTAACGAAGATCAGCGTTTCTGACTGGCCAGTGAGGACGACCTGATGTGACCTACATTTACGACATTTGGCAGGAACGACTTACAGCTGGGCAGATAAGGGTTAACGGTTAAGGGCCTTGCACAAGGGCCCTTCCACTAGTGATAGCTTGGTGGCAGAGGTGAGTGTAGGGGGAATTGTTACAAAGTCAAGATCTGAAATTTTACCCTCACTTGAGACCACGATTTGTTCCTGAATGTCCACAAAGAGGGCTCCAAGAAGATCCGCTTTACAAATGTGATCATGGTTTATGTGGAAAAAATGGGAGGGGGGGGGTTGTTTTTGTTTTTGTTTTTTAACATGAGTTTAGATTAGGTAATCGTTTTGGTAAAACACCAAATGTACTTGCATATTGTGTCATAAACACTTTCTGTGCTATTCAAGATCAATATGAATCCCCCTGAGTGGCGTAACAAAAGCAAGAGATGGCCTCGACAATATGAGTACAAGTCCCCAAAGTGAATAAAAATGCCCTTTTGACACGCAAGATTCACTTATATGTAGTTAAAATGTACTAAAAAAACTGTCAATTGGGTAAATAAAAATTATTTGGTAAGAATAATAGAAATCTAGTATTGATATATAGTAGTAGAATTCTACCATTATACTATAACCAGACAAAAAATAACTAGTTA
>JACRUU010000021.1:6653376-6673376 GCA_030449085.1 Kryptopterus vitreolus
CCACTCTAAGCAGTGGGAGACATTCGGAAGCGGATTTGTTTGCGTGGCTTTGGATTATTGTTCCCGCTGGATAACCCATTAGCACTGTTGCTTCCAAACTCACCCTGGTGACCTTCAGGGAGCTAACGCAGTCCTCTAAAGAGCAGTGGTAGACGGTAACTGGAATTGTTATTTAAGTAGCGTATTTTATGTATATGTAACTTTACTGATGCATATCTATTCGGGAAGACTTTAACTTCATTCATCTTCTACCCGATCGTCCCTCGGGGATCCCATGTGTCTTCGGGCATCGGAGCAGGATACACACTTTATAGGGTACCAAGCTCACATTTACACCCTAGGGACAATTTTCCAAGCGGCCAATCCACCTACCATGCATGTTTTTTGTACCTGGGGGTGGGGAGGGGGGGCATTGGGAGAGCCTACAAACCCCACTATCGAACCCCCAACCCTGGAGGTGTGAGGGCGAATGTACGTACTCACCACTAAGCCACCGTTAAATATCCTACTTTTCACTCAAATATGTTTTGTGAGAGCAATTCATCTTTTTGATTTATGAGTGGATGCAAATTTTATTCTCATTATTAATGGTTCAACTGTTAAAAAATACAGTGCTGGACCATAAACAATAGGAGGTTATAGCTGTTATTTGGATACTTCAGCACATTTAGTACAGGACAGTATATTACTTTAGGCACCGCTGGTGTAGTGGTATCATGCAAGGTTCCCATTCTTGCGACCCGGGTTCGATTCCCGGGCGGTGCACAGAGCTTTTTTTAGGAAGGGGTGTAGCTTAGTGTTTTAAAGCAATTTGCTACTATTTGGAAGGTGTGGGTCTTGGTATCACCAAGCTACTACCCTTGGCGCATCATGGCTGACCCTGTGTTTTTACCCCAGCTTCCAAAGCAAGAAACCTTCACAGATCAATAAAGTATGTAAATTAAATAAAATTATTGAATTATTATAATTGGGCTTTTATACTGGAGTAATCATTCATTCATTCATCTTCTACCGCTATATCCGATCTTCCCTCGGGTCACGGGGAGCCTGTGCCTATCTCAGGCATCTATGGGCACTAAGGCAGGATACACCCTGGATGGAATGCCAACCCATCGCAGGACACACACACACACACACACACACACAAACACACACATTCATACACTAGGGACAATTTTCCAAGGTGCCAATCAACCTACCGTGCATGTTTTTGGACCGGAGGAAACCGGAGAACCCGGAGAAAAACCCCCTGAGGCACGGGGAGAACATGCAAACTCCACACACACATGGCCGAGACGGGAATTGAACCCGTGCTATCCACTAAGACACCTTTGCCTGGTACTGAAGTAAGACTTTACCTAATATATATCTAATTTTACTCAAATACATGGTTTGGATACGTTTCATTTCATATGTTTCGTAGGTTGGTATGTATAATTTGCGCTGTTGAAACAAATTCCCATTTAATAGTCTATAGGATATCATTCCAATTTCATCAAGGTGATTTGGGGAAATTTGAGACGTTCTTCTAAGCATTTATTTTTACTTTATACATCTGTCGCATAGGCTGGTCTGACGCTTTGTTTGTCTCGGTCTGACGCTTTGTTGGTCTTTGGTTTGACGCGTTTACATGAATCACCGATGCACTCACTGAGGCCTTCTCGTAATCCAAGCCAACAATATTTCCCACTGTTTCAGCTTTTCTCCTGATAGACATTTTTTGGCTCTGGACTGTGGTTCAAAAAAATCCCATATTCTTTTAACTGTGTTTTATATATAAATGTGACGTCTAAACCTGTGTGTGTGTGTGTGTGTGTGTGTGTGTGTGTGTGTGAAATCAAACCGAACCCAATTATCAGTGAAATACTGTTAAATACTTGAGTGAGTAACTAAAAAAGTGAATATTTTTTCAGTTGGGTATTTAATAGCCTTTTTTTCTTCAGTAAATGATCATTTTTTTTCATTCTCATGTTATTTTATAACAATGAAGTGTGATCAGTATTTTTTTTTTTTTTAAATGAAGAAAATTTTTAGGAACAAAAACCCTTGAAACACTCGGCATCTCATGCAAAGTCCATGAAAGCTCCAGACCTCCGCAGAGAACATCGATCCAACTCTGAGCTCGGCCGGGGGCGTCACTCTGGCTCGTCACATTCGCCAGAACAACTGGGTGTTCATTAGAGGGTTCATTCATAAAAATTTGATGGCTTTTATACTGGAAGTAATTATTCATTCATTCATTCATTCATTCATCTTCTACCGCTATATCCGCTCTTCCCTCGGGTCACGGGGAGTCTGTGCCTATCTCAGGCGTCTATGTGCATTAAGGCAGGATACACCCTGGATGGAATGCCAGCCCATTGCAGGGCACACACACACACACATTCAAACACTAGGGACAATTTTCCAAGGTGCCAATCAACCTACCGTGCATGTTTTTGGACCGGAGGAAACTGGAGAACTCGGAGAAAAACCCCCTGAGGCACGGGGAGAACATGCAAACTCCACACACACATGGCCGAGACGGGAATTGAACCCGTGCTATCCACAAAGACACCCTTTCCCCTACTGGAGTAAGACTTTACCTAATATATATCTAATTTTACTCAAATACATGGTTTGGATACGTTTCGTTTCATATGTTTCGTAGGTTGGTATGTATAATTTGACCCTTGACGGGTCTTTCCTGACCTCCAAGGTCTTCTTCATGGTGGCGGTCCATCTCAAGCCTCACTTCGTCCAACCCTGGCACCCAATCTTCCTCGTCCCCCGGCTCAAGAACATTCGCATCTCTCCAGTCCTTATCTCGACCAGAAGCCCTCCATCCGACCCAGGGTAGGTTGCATTGCCTTGTCTCTTCTGTCTGCCACTTATTTCTCCCAGATAATGGTCTTAACCTGGCCGTGGAGGAAGGGGTACTGTCAAAATCTTCCCGTCTTGCTCAACCAACATTCAGTTTCTTCTGTTTTTTTTCTTGCCGTTTTTTTTCTGCGCCACCCGGTATTTAAGGACATCAAACACTTGGTTCTAGATTATCTTCCTGGCTGCTCTATGGGCCTGAGATTATGCTCTTGTTCCTGTTCCCTGATCCGCTCTCAGATCCCTGTTCTCTAGGATTTGTTTGGACTTTGTTTTTGGGCTTTTGTTATTTTTTGCCCGCCTTTCTTGCCGTTTTTATTCCCCGCCTGTATTTTTGGACTGTTTTGCCCAGTGTGTCTGCTCTCTGACCCTGGACTGCTTAATGGACTGTGCTTTAGCCTTTGTCCTCTTGCTCAGTCTGATAGCCTTTTTTTACTCCTTACAATCTGTTATGATGTTTAACACCCCTCTGCATCCTCCATTTGGGTCTTTCCAATCACACACCTTGAGACAACTGTATCTTATTTGGTAGAATAAAATTCTGTCTTCACTTGGATGAGGAGAACGAAACCTGTTCCAGCATTAAAAGACTCTTGTGCACAACTCTTGTGCCCCTTATAGCAGGAAGAAGCAGAGCTTTCCCCTTGAGCTTCCGTGGGCTGAAGCGGGACAAAACTTAAATATTGTCAGTCATATCTATATCTATATATATATATATATATATATATATATATAGATATATATATATATATATATATATATATATACTATATATATATATATATATATATATCGGTATGAGATCAAATCCATCCCGTGCAGCAGGTCTCTATGAGCTAATAAATCCGCCCCCACACACACCCCTGATCTCTTCCCTGCATTATATTGTACATATACTGTCTTATGTCTTAAAAAAAAGCCAAAGCATTTAAACTTAAAACAAGCTATTAAAGCTAAAATAAAGACTTGAAAAAAGAAAGGGTGTCTCTTTTTTTGTAATTCTGCTCCATTTGCAGATAAAATAACAAACTTTAGTTATTTAGTAAGAATAAATAATCTTAAGACAATCACAATAATCTTATCCAATCTGCTCTTGCAAAGTATTTTATTCATAAAACAAGCCCAATCAGATTACCAACAAGTAAATCTTAACGAGATAAGAAGTTTTTTTTTTTTTTCCCGTTCGCGAACAACGAATAATATTTAAAACGCAAATTCCAATCATGTTATTTGTACGACTAAAACGGAGTGTAATCACGCTCACGATATTCAATCGCGTGCCTGTTATGTTGTTAACGCTTCTAATAACACTGTATATAATATAATATAATTATCTCAAATAAACCGTGTCAACCTCTGCTAACATTCCAGATTCAATCATCAGCTTGCAAATTATCGAGTGTTTATATTTGTATCATGTTACGCGAAAGGGATCCTTTGTCACTGACACCAGATGCACAAGTAGAAGTAAAGATGAGATATATCACACATCACTGCATCGCAATGTTGGAGGCACGTAATTTTATAGCAAGTCATCAAATGTCTGAAATGAATTTTGACTTATAGAATAGAAGAATATCCTTTATTTGTCACATGATACAGCACCCCTGGAGCACAGGAGGAGGGGGTTAAGGTCCTTGCTCAAGGGCCCAAGCTTGGCGATACTGGGGTCCTGATCTTCCAATCAGTGGTTTAAGCCTAGTGCCTTAAACCACTGAGCTACCCCCTTCCCCATAACACTTAAGAGTGTTTTATAAAGTATTTCTGGAGCTAAAAATATCTCTCAAATACTCCATATATTTTCAAACTGATACATTTGAAATAAACGCGAATGAAAAACAGTTTATAGAAGAGAAACTTTCATTTCAGGGAAAATTAGCACACAAGTTTCCAAAGTTGGCTTCCACGGTGGTTTAGTGGTTACCACGTTCGCTTTACACCGCCAGGATCCGGGTTCAATTCCCGTCTCGGCCATGTGTGTGTGGAGTTTGCATGTTCTCCCCGTGCCTCAGGGGGTTTTTTCCGGGTTCTCCGGTTTCCTCCCGGTCCAAAAACATGCACGGTAGGTTGATTGGCACCTTGGAAAATTGTCCCTAGTGAGTGAATCTGTGTATGAATGTGTGTGTGAATGTGTGTGCGAGTGTGTGTGCATTGTGATGGGTTGGCATTCCATCCAGGGTGTATCCTGCCTTAATGCCCATAGACGCCTGAGATAGGCACAGGCTCCCCGTGACCCGAGGGAAGATCGAATATAAGCGGTAGAAGATGGTAGAAGATGAATGAATATATATATATATATATATATATATATATATATATATATATATATATATATATATTATATGTTATTCACATTCTCACGATTTACTCATGCTCAGTGTTGAGACTTGTAATAGTTTACAGATTACAAATGACCCCATTCCCTATTCAAAATGTAGTGTAACTTTTCAATTTGCTTTATAAAGCTGATTCCGTTGGCTTACTTTTTGATCACTTTTGTTTGTCCACTAGGTGGCGCTTACTGAAATGAACATTCTAAGGAAAAAAAATAATTCAACCCCCTTGAAAAAGTAGGTTTTTCGAAAATGAGCTCCATCGGATTGTTAAGGGGGAGAATTTTTTGTTGAGAGAGTGGGAGGGGGGACAGGTAGCCCCCCGGGGGTCTTTGGGATTTGTAATCCTTGGGTAACTAATTCAATCACACGTCTTTTCTCAGTGACTATAACGAATGACTGTTATTTTGTAATTAAATTACATAAACACCGTTACATGTAACTCCCCAACACTGCTCACGCTTGGGGTTCCACTAGCTAGAGTGAATGCTAGATTGCCTAATACGCTGTATTTTTAGAAGGTAACCCGAAATGTAATCAACATGTAGAAGAATAGCGTCGGTCCACGTCACGCGGTACACGTGGATCGGGTACGGCGTATAACGATGGCCTCGTCTCCGTGCACTTCAGAGTGTACATTAATCTACCTTTCGACTGTGTGCCAGGTAAAAGAGGAGTGTTTATCTGGCC
Organism: Kryptopterus vitreolus; assembly: GCA_030449085.1. Classification (NCBI taxonomy): domain Eukaryota; kingdom Metazoa; phylum Chordata; class Actinopteri; order Siluriformes; family Siluridae; genus Kryptopterus; species Kryptopterus vitreolus. The sequence continues at coordinate 6,659,259 of JACRUU010000021.1, forward strand.
GAGGCAGCCCCAGATTGCGCTGGAATCGCGGTGGTGTGGGAACGAGGGCCGCCTGAGTCCGAGAGAGAGCGAGGTGGATGGAGGGGGGGGGGGGGGGGGCAGGGGGATGGGGGAGGAAAGGCTGGAAGGTGGAATTGAATGCTTCAGCTGAGCCAAGAGGAGGCTGTACCTGGCTGATAACTCTTCCAGTCGGATGCGTCATTGTGCCACGGCAAACAGCCGTGACGGAGGAAATAAGCGCCGACCACAATAGAGACAAACAAATGACTCGACACTTCACTCGGGACTCTTCTCATCAGGCCATCGCGTAGACTTTCAAAGTCGAACCGGAGTAGGTGCGCTTACTGCGCAAACAAAAATCCCGGGCGCCGCTTTATCGGTCCGACCGATCTATCGGATGACGAACTTCGATCCCGACGCGGCACGGGTGGTTTTATAGCCGAGCGCTTTATTGACGATGTCACGCAACAGTTGTACTATAGCGCCACAGCGTAGGTAAAGGAGAGCGGGGGGGAAACAGGGCTCTTCATCTCCGAAATCAGTCCGTGTTTTTCTTTTTGGGGGGAAATAAATAAATAAATAAATAAAATAAATAATAATAGCAGCCACAAATCATGTTCCTGGCAGTGCGGCTTGAGGAAATTGATGTTCTTTTATTTCAAAACAATGCAGAGCCTTATGAAATGGGATCATTTCACTGGTTGATGTGTGTGTGTGTGTGTGTGTGTGTGTGTGTGTGTGTGTGTAGGAGGGGAAGCAAAGGAAGCTTAAGCAAACCCAGCATGCGTCGGACTCCGGGATGTGACTCGATCCTTGAGCAGACAGCAATCAACTTGAGCTAACACACACACACACACACACTGTATTAGTGTACACTCGCTAAAACACTGCGCACTCCAAATCCAACCCCACACACACACCCACACACATACACACACACACACACACACACATATGCACATTTCCTTTCCGATCTCCAGTCCTGTCATTGTGTGTGTTTTTTTTTTCCACTGACTGTGAATAGAAAATCATATTCTGTGGTCCATGGTGCTGAAATCCGTTCGTCTTGCCCTGGATTTCTGAAGCCCATGCGTCATCGTTGCTGCCGTTTCTATATGCAAGGAGTGATTTAAAAAAAAAAAACAAAAAAAAAATAAAATAAAAAAAAAACACAGTAATTTTTAGCCCAACGTTCTAATAAGTCCTGTCGCTAAACGTCACTCGGTCCATGATTAATGTCCTCGCGACTGGAGATCTATTAGCTCTCGAACCGCCGCTGGAAATGTGTGCGAGCGCAAATCGCTTTCCCCACACACTCCTCTCTGACAGCACTGTGTAATTGAAAAGTGATTGTCTTGGCTTAGTTCCTGTGTCTACCTGCATCTACCTTAGTGTGTGTGTGTGTGTGTGTAAGATAGAGAGTGAAAAAGAGAAAGCGAGCATGATGGGAAAACAGTGCCGATGAAGCCATCGCGCTGGCTAACAGCCGAGCAGTCACTTCAAAGCCAGTGGGCCGGCGAACACACGTGTGACCAATGGGGCTTTCCTGCCTGTCATAGAGGAAAGATGAGAGAGAATGAAACACTGGGGGAGGTGGTGGGGGGGGTGGGGCGAAGCAAAGCACCACTCCACCTAACCACCCACTCACACACACACACACACACACACACTCCACCTTTCACGTTCCACCTCTATCTCTTTCAGTCCTGTCAGGGTCGAGGTTATGGTTGGCTGCTTCCTCAGCCATGGTGAAGTGTGAAGAGACAGATGGGGAAGTTACCTCTATCTGCCAACACACGGCCAGGGCCTCACATCCACACCTCCGCAATAGCGCTAGGTCAGTGTCCAGTACTCGGAGGCGTCGTGCGTTCGACTGTATAACGTCTGTATAACGTGTCGTGAAAAGGGAAACGCTTGCAAATCCTTTGATCACGTTAATAAAGGCTGTTGCGTGTGACTAAACATATCACTCCTCCCCTCTCGCTGATCTCGCTCCAGGACAAGCGCCGAGCAATTTAATGGGAGTCAGGACCGATCCTCGCGCAGAACGCACCGCGCCCCGAACCGCACGGAGCCGCGGAATGCACTGAGCCGCAGACCACACCGAGAGCCAGACCACACCGAGAGCCAGACCACACCCTACTCAGCAAGCTCAAACACTCAATCTGGGATCTTCAATAACATACATTAACACAATAATATCTTGGCTGCAAAAGTAACTTCATAGTCCTATAATAACAGTTATTATAATAATAATAACAGTAACAATAATAATTATAATACCATAATAATAATGCAATGCAATAATAATGTATAAACAATTCAACAATAATAATAATAATAATAGTAATAACAACAACAATAATAATAATAATAGTAATAATAATATCATATAATAATAATATAATAATAATAATAATAATAACACTAATAATAAATTGTAATAATAAGTAATAACATAATATAATAATAATAATAATAATTCATTCATTCATTCATCTTCTACCACTATATCCGATTTTCTGGGGTCACGGGGAGTCTATCTCAGGCGTCTATGGGCATTAAGGCAGGATACACCCTGGATAGAATGCCAACCCATCGCAGGGCACACTCACTCACATTCACACACACATTCATACACTAGGGACAATTTTGACAAGGTGCCAATCAACCTACCGTGCATGTTTTTGGACCGGGAGGAAACCGGAGAACCCGGAGAAAAACCCCCTGAGGCACGGGGAGAACATGCAAACTCCACACACACATGACCGAGACGGGAATCGAACCCGGATCCTGGCGGTGTGAGGCGAACGCGCTAACCACTAAGCCACCGTGCCCCTGTAATAATAATAATAATTATTATTATTATTAATAATCCCCTCTGTGAGTAGGAGCATGTATAGTATGATATGGAGAACACAGAGTCATTCATAACGCACCATGGAGAGAATAAATCTGTATAAAAATCTGAATAAAATTTGACTTTATTTATTTCCTTTTTTTTCAACTTAAGCTTCTTTCTATTGAAGCAGATTTGAGGTCGATTGAAAGGATCACCTTTAGCACACGTGAAGCCTTTTGAGGACTCGTCCCTCTGAAAAGACGTCTCTGTACCCAGTTTAAACTATTAACACTTAACTGGGAGAAAAAAGGCAAAGTGCATGTATTCATGATGCTGAAAACAGTTTGTCGGAGAATCTCCAAAGCTGCAGGACTTGTGAGGTTATGCAAATTCCCATATGCCTTTAAACGTAGGCTGTGTGTTGCTCTGGGTTAAATGCTGCTGGAAAACCATGGATCTTGGAGGATGTTTACTTGGTGATTTTTATTTATTTTTTTGTATCTGTGAGGTTTATTTTATTTACTTAATTTATTATTATTCTTTTTTCAAACGCCAGGATCAAGACATGTGCTTTTGTTACACCAAAGGAGTAAATACTTATAACAGTCTTGTATGTTGGGATGAAGGTAAAATAAAAAAAAAAGGTAAAAAAGTTAACTTTAAAAGTTTCATTTAAAAGCATAAATTAAAAATATAATAATATTAATATTAAATATTAAATAATAATAATAATAATAATGATCATGATGATTTATAATTGTTATTATTATTATTACTACAATTATTATTATTATATTTCAAATGATTATTATTATTATTATTATTTTCAAATGATTTATTACTATTATTATTATTGCTGTTATTACTTATTATTATTATTATTATTATTATTATATATTCTGATGATTTTATTATTTTATTATTATTATTTATTATTATTATCATTCTTTTTGTTGTTGTTGTTTATTATTATTATTATTATTAGTGTTGTTGTTGTTATTAAATTTTGGATTATTATTATTATTACTACACTTATTACTATTATTAATATCATATTTTGGGATTATTTTATTATTATTATTATTATTATTATTATTATTATTGTTAATATATTTTTAACATATGCTTTTAAATTGAACTTTTAAATTTAAATAGATTTTAAAACATAAGCACATGTCCGTGTCTTGATGTGCAGACACAAAATAAGTAATTAGCTGTACAAAGTATTCACTCTGGCAAGCACACACACTTCTAATCCATAATTCCGATCCAAATCCATTCATAATCCCATATACAGTAGATCCTGACAAAAACAATTTCAATCTTTCTATCCATTCTCTTCACCAAACATATCCCCGCCTGGCTCGTGTTCCTGTGATTGACAGAGCGGTGATAGTAACTTATCCCTTTCAGACAGGGATCATCTCCAGTGTTTCCTTTCCTTACTCTTCTTACAGTATCCTTACTGTCGATCAGTGACAAATTGTCCCTATGAAATAAATATATAAATATATAATATATCTCAGGGGGCACGGTGGATTAGTGGTTAGCACATTCGCCTCACACCTCCAGGGTCCGGGTTCGATTCCCATCTCAGGCCATGTGTGTGTGGAGTTTGCATGTTCTCCCCGTGCCTCAGGGGGTTTTTTCTCCAGGTTCTCCGGTTTCCCCCCCCCCGGTCCAAAAACATGCACAGTAGGTTAATTGGCACCTTGGAAAATTGTCCCTAGTGTATGAATGTGTGTGTGTGTGTGTGTGTGCTCTGTGATGGGTTGGCATTCCATCCAGGGTGTATCCTGCCTTAATGCCCATAGACGGCTGAGATAGGCACAGACTCCCCATGACCCGAGGGAAGATCGGATAAAGCGGTAGAAGATGAATGAATAAATGAATGAATAATATATCTCTTTAACCTGTCACTAGGAAACCTTTGACCAAAGATTACACCTTCTCAAATATATCACCTTGACTTCAGCAAGTGATGAGTTCAGCACTAAATCATAATGGCTTCTCAAACTGAGAGCTATAAACTGCCACTGCAAAACACCACTTAAGGTAAAGCCCTCCCTCAGTTGCATAAAGACATATATATATATATATATATATATATATATATATATATATATATATATTTATTTATAATTATATATATATATATATATATATATATATATATATATATATATATATATATATATATATATATATATATATATATGTATATATATATATATATATATATATATATATATATATATATATATATATATATATATAAAAGCATGATATAAGCATGAATGTAAATAGACAAAAGTCTTACCAATATATAATCTGTACAATTCTATACAAGAAATATGGCCCAAACCCAACCCAACAAAGTTTGATCTAAAAAAACAAACAAACAAAAAAACCAAAACCATTGGTCCGAGAATCAGAATCAGAAAGCGTTTTATTGCTAAGTAGGTTACACGGAAGCAGGATAGAAAGAAACAGCGATGTAACGGAAGGATTAATGTTATTGCCCGTTGAAGTAACGCCATTATTGCATAGATTTCTATTTTTTTGACAAAAGCAGCTCTAATGAAACAAACCCACACTCTTGAGAATCTCCCTGTTTACTTTTGCTGCATTAAAGTGCTTGGAGAAAAAGATGGCTAAATATATTTAAGCCACAGCCACTCACTCTGGAGAAGGGCATCTGCTAAATGGCTAAATGCATTTAGGTTAAATGAAAGGACGTTCAGTGTCTCCCAGACGAGGTTGTTGTGTCTGCTTTCGCTCATCCCTGTCTCAGGGAAGTTTCATTTATTTATTTATTTATTTATTTTACTCACCACTGTCACCTCTGGATCATTCCTTAGGGATGAAATATATGAAATACAAATGTATAGTTCAAAATCGATTCATTTCTTTAAAGCTGCGTAAGAAAAAAAATGTAAAAAAAAAATGAATTAAATTCTCATATGCAAAAAAAAAAAAACAAGTCACGGAACTGATCGGGATTCAACGTCTATTTCGAACGCAAAACAGTCACGCCGCTTATCACGACCTCCCCCATTTCGCTGACTGCCTTCATTGTTTCAAGCATTCCGCAAAATTGTCTATTACTAGCGTAATAAAAACCCAATAAATCCAATCAGAACGGCGCTCCCCTGACACTTGATCGATGGTTTTGAGTGCAATGCATCGATAATGCAAATGCAGGGCTTTTGGGAATTCAGATGCAGAATAAATTGTGATGCCTGTAAGGTTTCAGCAGGACACGTACAGAGAAAGTGAAAAAACGCAGACGTGGTACTTAATATTACTATTTCAAACCCACGGCAAATACAAATGGACTTTGCTAACCTATTGAATTTAACCGTCCAATATTCCTTATGAATATGGTCCAGAATACGATTCCAAAGTCACGTCCTGTAGTTGCCGATGTTTTTACGACACTCTTGAAATTCTTTTTAAATCGTGGATGGTGTGTAGCCCAGTGGTTAAGGTGTTGGACTCTGGACCAGAAGATCACGGGTTCAAACCCCACCACCACCAAGCTCTCACTAGTGAGGCCTTGAGCAAGGCCCTTAACCCTCAATTGCTCACTTGTAAGTCGCTCTGGATAAGGGCGTCTGCCAAATGCTGTAAATGTAATCGTACGTACAGGAGGGGCTGCATGAATAATGGATAGCCGGATGGAATTAATTCATTTACGAATAAATAAATTGACTCAATAAAAATCTTGTGTGTCTTTTTTAAACGCAGACTAAATATGCAGGAATAAGTAGAACCGTTAAGTGGAACATATCTTTAGGAAATGAAATACTGAATGTAACCCACCCCCCCCCCCCCCCCCCCCCACACACACACACACACACACGAATACACACACCACATCTGTATTACCCAAATAGGATCTAACGAATGTCAATCGATTGCTCAGTTTACTCAATATAATAATAAAGTGTATTGCGATAATTCCATTTATTCCATTCAATATTTGTATTTAAACAATGCAGGCATTTTATTGAAATAAAACCGCTGTTCAGACTTATCTGTTGTTTTACCTTGAATTTCTGATTTTTTCCTCACCTGCTATTTATAAATTAAATGTCAGATTATGTTTTAGAGGGAATTTTGCAAGTAGCTAGAAAACGACATGAACGATTAAATAGTTATATGGGCCAAAATAGGTGAAGCCTGATATTTAATAGCTTGGTTGCTCGTCATTCCTTCAACCAAACACCTTTTATAACCACTGGTTAGGAAGAACATCTGGCCCACTTCAGGACCAGCCGCAACATTTCAATTGGATTGGTATCGGGACTAGGCCGATTAAGATTGTGTAACGACTTCCTTTTCAGCCATTCCTTGGTGGATTTGCTTTAGGGCTTGTTGTCTTGTTGCATCACTACATTATCTGCCCAGCTTCATCTCTCTGAACGATAGCAGGAGATTCACATCAAAAAAATGTTGTTCTAAGGTCTGAGAATTCAAGTTTCCCTTAATAATATGGAGTCGCCCTGGCCGGGAGGTAGAAAAGCAGCCCCAGACCTGCACACAACCACCACCATGCTTCACTGTTGGGAGGAGGTGCTTTTCCTGGAATTACATGGCAGCTTTGTTTATGGCCAAATAAATCTATTATCTGTCCAAAGAATGGACTTCCAAAAGGCCTCTGATTTGTCTAATTTCTTTATTTTTTTAAGATAAAAGGCTTTTTCATGGCAACAGTCTTATAAAAAGTTTTGTTTGAGTGTACGTGTACATTTACGACACTGACAATTTTTATAGTGCTTCTTGATGACAGTTTTGATGGGCATCCACTTCTACGCAGAGTTGTGGTCATGTTGAATGCTGTCCGTTTGTAGATGACTTGTCTTACAGTGGATGGATGGATTGAGTTGGAATCTCTTGGAGATGGTCTTATAGCCTTCCCCAGACTGATGGGCCGTCAGTCGGATCACTCCGATATCTCTTTTCCTCTTGGCAATGTTTGACTCCTTGGCACTCAAGGTTTGTTTGGTTTCCTTTCTCTTTTAATCAGTGTTACCCAACCCCTTTCCTCAGGAGGTCTAATTTGATTGGTCTGCTTAACGTAGCAATCAAGCACCCAAATGTGTTTCGGTTGTTCACTTGACTTTAACAACGCAGGTCAGGCTTCACTTACTTCTGCACATAGAATCATTTTAATGTTCAACGTAGGCTACATTTGCCTCTAAACTATGCAACTGATCAACATACATCTGACATCTATTTTATAAAAAGCCATTGATAATAATAATAATAAGGGGGTATTTGGCTTCCAAATTCACTTTAGTTTGGTTAGCACGTTCGCCTCACACCTCCAGGGTTGACGGTTCGATTCCCGTCACTGCCATGTGTGTGTGTGGAGTTTGCATGTTCTCCCTCTGCCATAGGGTTTTTTTCCAAGGTGTATCCTGCCTGAGATGGGCACAGGCTCCCCGCGACCCGAGGGAAGATCGGATAAGGGGTAATCAAGGTAAATCAACAGAAAAGTCAGAGGGTTCACGAACTTTCAAGCACCTGTATATATATATATATATATATATATATATATATATATATATATATATATATATATATATATATATATAATTAGATTTTTTCTTCCACTTTACAGCTTGACGGTTGGACCTAAATTCACATTGAGATGCATCAGATGCACCATACGTACAGTACACAAAGAGACGGCTAAGCCCAGACGTCTGCCTCTTTCTTTCGCCACCATCTTCTCCGTCCCTGTTTTTCCTCTCTGCCTCTTTATAGCGTGTCTTTGAAAACTCCACAGGAAGCGTGCAGCCGCAGACTGCGCCTGCCACCGACTGCAAGAGAAAGGAGTGGTACTGGAATCGTCAGCTGTTAAATCCATGATGGCTGTGTGCCTGTTATCTGCCGTGTTTAGTTTGCTGTGCAGTTTATTGCATCTCTGACAGTCTGGTCACAGAAGAGCCGTTAGAACCTTAAATGGAGAGATGTGGAGCTGTGGACTGGCAGGAAGGTCTGGGTAACAGGGGTCAGGGGGATTTCTGCTGAAAAATCTGCTTCCAATCAGCGGTGGTGCGGTGCGTGACATGAAAGTGTCAAGCGATGCGCAGGTTCTAATTACAACTTCGATGTAATAATGCTCCATTTAGCATTCGTTGGAACACAGGACAAAAAGAGCAAATCTGACTTTCGCATGTCATCAGATACATAAATCAATGAATTCATAAATTAACTAGAAAGTGAGTGATGCTTGCCGATGCAAACCTCAGCTCTGGGTGCGACCCCTTAGAGCCTGGTCGTTTAATATGTAGCGTTGACTTCAAAATGCTAGCTCGTTCAGAGAGACGAGTGTTTAGACACCAAAAACGCCCATTTTGGGAGTTTTTCAGGAGGGGGCGGGGCCAGTGATGCATGTGACATCATGAAATTATCCAGCGTCCAACTCCCGCCGATGTGCCGAATGTTTAGACATGTCACATGACCCTGGCAGGCATATGTTTGCGACCTACTCCATCTCACCTACGAGCGAATATGTCAAATGTGCATTTCGGCCGAACACGGGCCGAACAGCAGAGCGTTAAATTTCCCCATTCATTCTCTATGGGGCGGGAATGTCGCGGATTACCCGAAATTCCGAACAGGTGTGGGGTTCGGGAGGTATATGATCGTGATCCACTCCAGACCCCCTACGTGTGGATATGCCATATGTGCATGTCGGATGCTCACAGGCCGAAATGTGAGGCACGAAATATTGGGCCCCATTCATTTTCTATGGGAAAAAATTCCTGCTTTTTTCGACCCGGGTTCGGAATTCCGCAGGCGATTCCTTATGAAAGTAATAGCACACCTCACACCATCGGGCCGCGCGATATGAGGTATGATTCGTGACGATCGGACAAAAACTGCGGGACGAGTTACACGCCGAATATTTGACCGAAGCCAGAGAGAGATTATAATAGTGATGATCACTAATAAGCCCAATTGAAATTACAGCTAGTATTTCTATTTGAAGAGATCACACTGAACATGTGGAGCCCCTTGCTGCCAAACGCAAACCCAGAACACTCACCTATTATGAAGCATGGCGATGGAAGCATCATGCTCCAGGGTTTTCTCTTCAACAGGAAGAACGAACCCTGCATTAGAGCGGATGGATCCAAAATCGAAATTAATTATTCAGAACAATTTGTTCCAGTTAGCCTGAAACGATTGTCGCGGCAAACCGTCTACAGTGCAATGGCTTTTTGGGAATCAAAGCGTAGATTTGAATCCAGCCCGGCAACTAAATCCAACACTGCTGTCCAACGGAGCTGTGTGTAACGCTCAGAACATGCACCCAAAATGAAAGGCTTTCAAAGTCTATAATTGATACACTTGTGCAGTTTATAGTGATGGGGTAAATACTTATGAATTCTATTTTTATAAACACCATTTCTGGAGAAATATTGCCTTAGAAATGAGATTTTTATATGATATTGACAACAAATAGGGGGCAAAAACTTCCATATAAAATGGTCTACCATATTCATTCATTCATCTTCTACCGCTATATCCGATCTTTCCCTCGGGTCACGGGGAGTCTGTGTCTATCTCAGCCGTCTATGGGCATTAAGGCAGGATACACCCTGGATGGAATGCCAACCCATCGCAGGACACACACTCACATTCATACACACATTCATACACTAGGGACAATTTTCCAAGGTGCCAATCAACCTACCGTGCATGTTTTTGGACCAGGGAGGAAACCGGAGAACCCGGAGAAAACCCCCTGAGGCACGGGGAGAACATGCAAACTCCACACATACACGGCCGAGACGGGAATTGAACCCGGAGCCCTGGCGGTGTGAGGCGAACGTGCTAACCACTAAGCCACCGTGCCCCCTATGGTCTACCCTAAAATTCACTGCTTCATTGCATTGATAAAAATTTATTTATTTATTTATGTCTAATTATCATTAGATTAGTTTAAAAGTGACCAATATTTGTTTCCTTTCTGGAAGAAACAGGAAAAAGGTTTTATTAATTTTTTTTACTATTTTTTTTTCTTCAATACTGTTCAGGCCATGCGAAAAAGGCCACCTTCTATCGCTTTATCCGAATTCTCTCTCGGGTCACGGGGATCCCTGAGCCTATCTCAGGTGTCTCTGGACATCGAGGCATGACACACACTGTATGGAATGCCAAGCCATCGCAGGGCTCACATTCACACACTAGGGACAATTTTCCAAGGTGCCAATCAACCTACAATGCATGTTTATGGGCCGGGAGGAGAACCCGGAGAAAACCCCCCGGAGACACGGGGAGAACTCTGTGAGAACCCCCTAACCCTGGAGGTGTGAGGCGAACGTGCTAACCAGTAAGTCGCCGTGCCTCATTAGCTGCGTCATACGTATCTTTTATATATATGGTATCTACAGCCGGCTATGCGTCGAGATTCGTATCGCGTCAGCTTCAGCCATGGATATCATTAATACCTATGGAGTACAGGCTCCCATGTCCAGTCAGGGACTTTTCCCATTTATTTTTTCCCCAGAATGTCCACCTTTCAGGGTATTTTTCATGATCCAGCCTGCACCCTGCAATCACAAATGCGTGCACTCGTCTCGCCTCGTCTCGTCTGAGGCTGCCGCCGCAGCATGATTTGCATCCCTCAATTCGAACCCTTATTAAGGTTACGGTTCAGTTACTCCATTTCTGTACCTTTCTGTACAGCTTTTCGCCGTATAGTTCAAATGAGCAGAGCGGCGCATGTACGATGGGGCATCTAGCGCTAAGTAAAGAGGTTCAAGCCGAGACACATGCTACTGAGCCACTCGCGTCCTCTCGGGCACTCCATTTTGATTTGAGACTGATCCGCTAGCGAGATTGCTGCACTCTGATGCACAAAAAAAAACGAGCGATTTGTGTATGTGTGTGTGTGTGTGTGTGTGTGTGTGTGTGTGTGTGTGAGAGAGACACAGAACAGCAGTTTTCATAGGTAATAAAAAAGAATGTGTTTTCTTTTATCATATCTGAACAAGTTTGACTTTCTCAATGAATTAATAAGTCCAATTGAAATTAGAGCTAAAGGGGCCACGATGGTTTAGTGGTTAGCACGTTGGCCTCACACCGACAGGGTCCGGGTTCGATTCCCGTCTCGGCCATGTGTGTGTGGAGTTTGCATGTTCTCCCCGTGCCTCAGTGGATTTTTCTCCGGGTCCAAAAACATGTACAGTAGGTTGATTGGCGCCTTGGAAAATTGTCCCTAGTGTATGAATGTGTGTGTGAGTGTGTGAGTGTGTGTCCTGTGATGGGTTGGCATTCCATCCAGGGTGTATCCTGCCTTAATGCCCATAGACGCCTGAGATAGGCACTGGCTCCCCGTGACCCGAGGAGTGAAGATCGGATATAAGCGGTAGAATAGAAGATGAATGAATGAATGAATGAATGTATGAATCTGTGTGTGTGTGTGTGTGTGTGTGTGTGTGTCCTGTGATGGGTTGGCATTCCATCCAGGGTGTATCCTGCCTTAATGCCCATAGACGCCTGAAATAGACACAGACCCGAGGGAAGATCGGATAAAGCGGTAGTAGATGAATGAATGAATGAAATCAGAGCTAGCATTTATATTTGAAGAGTTCACACTGAACATTCTTTTTACACCCACATACAACTCTATACTTGCACAATACATATCTGTAAACATCTGCTCTGTAAACATCTGCATGTGGAGCCCCTTGCTGGCAAACGCAAACCCAGAACACTCCCTATTATGAAGCATGGCGATGGAAGCATCATGCTCCAGGGTTTTCTCTTCAGCAGGAAGAACGAACCCTGCATTAGAACGGATGTATCCAAATTCGAAATCAATTATTCAGAGCAATTTGTTTCCAGTTAGCCTGAAAAGTTTCTGTTCAGGCGTTTCTCCTTTCATCCCCCGCTCAAATTTCTTCATTACTTTACTTCGCTCTACATAACGTCACTATCAACACTTCAGCAGGAAGTGTTGTCATTTGTTGCATTAAACAAAGTAACATGATGTGTGTGTGTGTGTATGTGTGTGTATGTGTGTGTGTGTGTGTGTGTGTGGGTGTGTGTGTGTGTGTGTGTGTGTGTGTGTGTGTGTGTGTGTGTGTGTGTGTGTGTGTGTGTGTGTGTGTGCGTGTGTGTGCGTGTGTGTGTGGGTGTGTGTGTGTGTGTGTGTGCGTGTACACATGGGTCAGGATTCTGCACCAGACAACTTTTTCCCTTGTTAAGGTTATTCATTCATTCATCTTCTACCGCTTTATCCGATCTTCCCTCGGGTCACGGGGAGTCTGTGCCTATCTCAGGCGTCTATGGGCATTAAGGCAGGATACACCCTGTGATGGAATGCCAACCCATCGCAGGGCACACACACATACACACACACACACACACTCACATTCACACACACATATTCATACACTAGGGTTAATTTTCCAAGGTGCCAATCAACCTACCGTGCATGTTTCCGGAGAACCCGGAGAAAAAACCCCTGAGGAACGAGGAGAACATGCAAAACTCCACACACACATGGCAGAGACGGGAATTGAACCCCCCCGACCGTGGAGGCGAACATGCTAACCACTAAACCACCGTGCCTCTTTATTTATTTATTTGTTTATTTAATGGACAATGCTTCTGTCCTGGAAATTATTAGCGATCAACAAACCTGGTCTTGTTGACTAAATTACACAGCTCCAGTAGACTTTCTGGGATGAATGGGAATGCAGACGTAGCTCAGTGGTTAAGGCTTTGGGTTATATTGACTAGAAGGTTTAGTATTCAAGACCTGCCATTGCCAGGATGCCACTCTTGGGCCCCTGAACGAGGTCCTTTACCCCCTGTGCTCTGTATCCTTTACCCCCATTGCTCTTCCGAACAAGCTGGTATATACGACGTAGACATTTTCACGGGGCGGATTTTTCCATCCTGCTCCCACAAGGTCCTGTCCCGCTCCCGCAAATATATACACGTTATTTTTGTCCCGCTCCCGCCCCCAGGTAGAGAAGGGTTTTTTTTTTCATTCCCGCTCCTCCCTGCTTAAAACGTTATTTTCTCCGGCCCGAAATATTTAAGCTTTTGTCCCGCAAAGCCAAGAGGGTAGAATGTAGAAGTACTTTTATTTTAGATGCACTGACTGCTTCTTCCTTCTACACCCTTCCTTCCTTTTTTTTATAGTTTTATTTATTTGCATTTTGAACATGAATAAAAAATAATCTAATATTCGTAGGACGCGGCGGGAACGCTTCCGACGTTGTGTGTGTTTATATCGTTTC
>JACRUU010000021.1:6678376-6703376 GCA_030449085.1 Kryptopterus vitreolus
TTAATACATTTTAGGGTGGCAGGACACAACCGAGGCTACTGAGACCAATGCTAAAGACATTTATTATTTAAAAAAAAGGTTCTCAAATATAAACTAGAACTAAGTATATATATATATATATATATATATATATATATATATATATATATATATATATATATATATATATACGCACACACACTATATTTTCTTACACAGTCCCGAGACAATGACACATTGATGTCCACATGCTCGTTACATCCCGCTGTATTTTGTTGTGAAATGAAATTGATTTCCACAGATAAACGGAGCAGCGCTGATGTAAATCCTTAGACAGTTTTACTCCTTTTTCTATCATTAACCCTCCTCACACACACACACACACACACACACACACACACACACACACACACACACACACACGTGCGTCTCCTATCAGTGAGTGTAACTGATAGCATGTTTGCATTTATTTCTTGCTCCTTGATGAACGTCCTGACGGCATCCCCACGGACGTCATTGATAACCAGAGGTTCAGGTTTAGTAATCACCATCTGACCACTAAATAATCTGTACATATTGATTATTGGTCATCCGACTCGATACGCCTATGCGATACTCAAACTTTAAGCTCCTGCGGTAAAATGAATAACACACTAATTATCATATGTACAATAATACAATAATACACAATCACACACACACACACACACATGCCGCTTTAACCTGCTCGTTCTGATTATGGACGTCTCGCTCAGATCTCTCTCTCTCTCTCTCTCTCTCTTTCTCTTTCTCGTCTCCTACAGACGTGTCAATAAGTGTAATGGAGCAGATTGCGAGTCATTATGCTTCACCTCAAGGCGTCACCCCGAAGGCTCAGGGTCACCTCGTTCATCAGCCAAACTCACGCCTCACAATCGCCCACAATCGACTGCAGATTCTGCTCATTTCTCAATCCACATCAACACACACTCGCACACACACTCACACACTCGCACACACACACACACACACACACACACACACACACACACACACACACACATATGAGTGTCCAAGCGCAGCCAAAAGCTCCACGGAGCAACTCACAACTGGATCACGAATAAACAAAATTCTCGTGATATCAGTAAATATTACAAATAAATAAATAAATAAATAGATAGATAAATAAATAAATAGATAGATAGATAAATAAATAAATAGATGTGAGATCCTGTTGGTGTAACACACTGATGATTCATCCTACATCTATACACAAATATAACAAAGACGTGTTTCAGGTTTCAGATGAAATATCCAAGAAAGTACTGTAGGAGGTGTGTGTCTTGGTGGGGGGGGGGGCTGAGCTAGAGAGAGAGAGACAGAGAGAGAGAGAGAGAGAGAGAGAGAGAGAGAGAGAGAGAGAGAGAGAGAGTAGAGAGATAGAGATAGATATAATGTAAGGAAAAAACAGAAATATAGAGGCGGTGTAAAGACAGACAGACAGACAGACAGACAGACAGACAGATAGATAGATAGATAGATAGATAGATAGATAGATAGATAGATAATGGTTGGTGGGCAGAGAGTGAGGAACAGAGAGTGTTTGAAAAGCATGTTTGAAAGATAAAGAAAGAGAAAGGGGGAAGAGAGAGAGAGAGAGAGAGAGAGAGAGAAATTAAAAAAGGGGTGAAGACGGACAGCGGTAGAATGAAAAAGGGAATAGAGAGACATGGAGAGTAAAAGATAAAAGATAGATAGATAGATAGATAGATAGATAGATAGATAGATAGATAGATAGATAGATAGATAGATAGATAGGGATATAATGGATGGTGGGCAGAGAGTGTTTGAAAGAGAAAGGGGGAAGAGAGAGAGAGGGAGAGAAGAGAAATAAAAAAGGGGGTGAAGACGGACAGAGCGAGAAATAGGGAATAGAGAGACAGAGTGAAAATAATAGATAGATAGATAGATAGATAGATAGATAGATAGATAGATAGATAGATAGATAGATAGATAGATAGATTAGATAGATGATGAGTACCTAATGTAAACTGTATTTATGCAAAAATCTGATTATTTTGCTCAATATATATTTGTTTGTTTGTTTGTTTGTTTGTTTGTTATATCGTATAATTTGGAATACATAACCTGAAGACAAAGATATGTTGCTGACATTTTTTCTCTTTCTTTTTTTTTTTTTTTTTTTTTTTTTTTTTTTTTGCTAAGAACATTCCGCGAGTTTTTAGTCGATATCCCCAAACCCCAGCGCCCTGAATAGCGCTGACACCAAAAATGATCCACACCGACGATCTGAACATCTGTAACATCTGCTGTACCCAAAGCCTGAATATTGCACAGGGAAAAGTGCTCACACTAATGTAAGCGTCTGTCCTTAAACCCCGTGGAGGACAGTGAAATGGACACCAAGACACGAAGAGTGAGAGCCTGGAGCCGGGTGTGTGTGAGAGGCTCCTGATCCTGCACTGGGAACCAAGCCATCCCTAACATCCTCCAGCTCCAGACCTCCTCAATGTATAAAACATCTGTACATCACATCTGTACTTTTTCTTTTACATTTGTTTTTGTTTTGTTTTTTACCTGTCATCACTTCATCCAGACACAGTTCATGAAGAAGAAAAAAAAACCCATGGAGACTTCTGAACATCACACCATCATCACCATCAAATTTGCATCATTTTTATTTTCTCTCTCCCTCTCTCTCTCTCTCTTTCTCTCTCTCCCTCTCTCTCTCTCTCTCTCTCTCTTATCTACAGCGCGCTCGGACTGCGCGGTTTCTTTCGGTTTAATGATCGAACCAAAGGATAATAATAATAATAATAATAATAATAATAATAATAATAATAATAATAATAATAATAATAATAAAGCCACTCTGTCCGTCTCTATGCGCCTACACGCACCAGCGCGTACACGCGTACACACAAACACGCATACACATTTTTTTTGCAAGGTATATATATATATATATATATATATATATATATATATATATATATATATAGATATATATATATATACATCTGTTAGAAATAGGATTAGAAAGGATGCACCTACATGCTCGCAGGATCTCAGTCCTCGCTCGGTGCGTGTCCGTGGTCGGTGGGTTCGCTCGCTCGCTCGCGCAGCTGCACGTCTGAGGACATGTTGCACGCGCTTTTGGACCGTGGACAGCCTGAGCGCGTCTATTCTGATTGCTCGCGGGCGCGCAGAGAGACGAGAGATGTAAGTGAGAGCATGCGGGGAGGGGCGACACACACACACACACACGCACATACACACACATGCACATGTACAGCACACAAGCGCACACCACGCATATTTTTCTATCTAACTCAAATATATACGATTCTACACTTTGGTTCACACATGTTTTCTATGAATAAATATCTTATTTTAAATTTTGGCCCGTGGAAGAAAGAGCATCACATCTGGATTTAACTGATGTTCCAGGAATTCAGGTGAAGGAAGGTGAAGTCTCGTGACTGGATGCGGGGCAGAAGCAGTAGATGGTGGTGGTGGTACTAGTGGATAATGGGGTTGCCTCTCCTACATTTTTTTTTGTTGTTGTTGTTGTTTTTTCATATTATAGCTTTGCATTTTTCGTGTGTATCATCATGTGCACACACCGGGTTGGAGATATGGCATTTTTCCGCCAGTATGTATACAATAAACACTATCTGGCTAATAGCATTGGAACACTTTTCCAGCCACATGTGATAAGGCAAGATAAGACAAGATAAACGTTATTGTTCTGCAGCAAATTCATGTTGGACGCATACAGTGCATTAAAGTTATAATAGAATAGAATAGAACTTTATTGTCATTGCGCATTGTCATTAAAAATATAAACATATGAGGACAAAAAAAAACATGGTGGTTTAGAGGTTAGCACGTTCGCCTCACACCTCCAGGATCCGGGTTCGATTCCCTCCTCCGCCGTGTGTGTGTGTGGAGTTTGCATGTTCTCCCCGTGCCTCAGGGGGTTTTTCTCCGGGTTCTCCGGTTTCCCCTGGTCCAAAAACATGCACGGTAGGTGGAAAATTGTGTCTAGTGTGTGAATGTGTGTGTGTGTGTGTGTGTGTGTGCCCTGCAATGGGTTGGCATTCCATCCAGGGTAGAAGATGAATGAATGAATGAATAAACTCTGGCTTTGGCATGTTCTCAGGGGTTTTTTCTCCAGGTTCTCCTCCCCCCCCAAAAAACATACATGGTTCCTAGTCCCTAGTGTGATTATGAATATGAGTGTGTGTGCTCCTCGATGGGCTGGCATTCCATACAGGGTGTATCCTGCCTCGATGCCTGAAGATGCCCGAGATTCCCCGTGACCCCAGAGAGACGTTGGATAAAGCGGTAGAAGATGAATGAATGAATGAATGAATGAATATACCCCTCTTGAATGAATGAATGATAAGCAATACCACCTCTTGTCTACAAAAAAGAAAAAAAAAGAAAAAAAAAAACGTCGTATGACATCGTTATGAAGATGAATTAATGAATGAAAGATGTTCTATTATCTACGAAGATGTTCTATTAGATCACATGTGTCAAAATCAAAGCCAGATGACCAAATGTGGTCCGCCGTGTCATTTAATATGTCCCGCAAGAGCTTTAAAGGTGTATGATTGTCTTCTGGAATTGAGAAATCTCTACCCCCAAAATGTCCAGGAAAGACGGGACATGTTTGTCCTTCCAGGAGGAAAAACCAGTGTGTCTTTTGTGTTATGATGCAGTGTCGCCCATCAAAGCCTTTATACTGTCTTATAGTTACAACTGGCCCTTCGAGGGTAACCATAATGCTGATGTGGCCCACGGTGACAATGAATTTGACCCCCTTTGCCTTAGATGATTTCGAACGCTGTACACCGTTGTAGCAGACATCTTTGGATTTCGCAGCATGAGTTTTCACTTGCACCAGTAGACCCAAAGATGAGAATGCCCCAGTGTACACAGTGCGGCTCCGTAAACGATCCGCTTCACATCTGTTGGAAGAGTGTCGAGATCTCCTATTAAGCTCCAAACCTATCGGGATGAATGTGAATGCTGGTTGGAATAGTAAACAGCAGCCTTACAGTCCTTGTATCTATACAATGTATATAAAGGAATGATAATGGAAGGCCACTGTAGAAAGCTGTTACAAAGTAAGTTCTGGCATTAATATGCATCCTGGATAAACAGTGTCTGATACATCTTAAAGATGCAATAAAAAAAAATTGATCTGGGATGCCTGTGATTAGATACATGGCGGAAGTTCTTCGCTGCTGGTTTAATGGACCTGAAAAATGCAACCGAAGACGGATCTTATAAAAGCTTCGGGATTGGTCAAGACCGGGTGTAAAAAGGGTTTTTAAAGCCATTGGGTCGAGACAAGTTTCCAGTCTCGGCAGCGCGGATAGCGAACACCCAGCTGAGCCTCGCTGACAGGGAAGGAATCGATAGTCTAGTCGAGCAGGAAGTTGATCACTTTCACCTGTGAAAAAAACAAATTGTAATATACGTCTCCTTCGCTGGAATACGCACAACTCCCAAAGGTCAAATAAACAACATGCTTAGTGATGTTCTTCACCAGTTTGACAACAGACCATAATAAAGCATTCATTCATTCATTCATTCATCTTCTACCGCTATATCCGATCTTCCCTCGGGTCACGGTGAGTCTGTGCCTATCTCCTTAGTCTATAGGTATTAAGGCAGGATACATCCTGGATGGAATGCCAACCCATCACAGGACACACACACACACACACACACACACACATTCATACACTAGGGACAATTTTTCCAAGGTGCCAATCAACCTACCGTGCATGTTTTTGGACCGGGGAGGAAACCTGGAGAACCTGGAGAAAAACCCCCTGAGGCACGGGGAGAACATGCAAACTCTACACACACATGGCCGAGACGGGAATCGAACCCGGACCCGTGAGGCGAACGCGCTAACCACTAAACCACCGTGCCCCCTTAATATAGCATATTTGTATAATTTAATTACACAGTCTAATGGATGCAGGTTTTTATTCCTGATTTTCCTGAGATGTTTTTTTTTTGTTCCCTGGGACGCTTTCCTGGAATGTGTTCGCTGGAGAACCTTGAATTGCAGCTGCATCGCTCAGGTTCTAAGACCCGCCCCCAGAGGGAGACAACAATCTCCACTGGGACGAGAATAAACAAGGACACAGTCAATTATTTGAATATTATGGAAATAAAAAAGGAAATGATGCATTACTAACATAAAACAACCTACAAAGTGTGTATTATTGAAGTACATTTTGACCGATAGTTGAACGATGATCTGAGAAAACACAGTAACATTTGGAATTAATATATATATATATATACATAAAAGGTGCATTCATTCATTCATTCATCTTCTACCGCTTTATCCGATCTTCCCTCAGGTCACGGGGAGCCTGTGCCTATCTCAGGCGTCTTGGGGCATCAAGGAAGGACACACCTTGTATGTGGTGCCAACCCATCGCAGGACACACACACACACACACACACACTCGGAACAATTTTCCAAGGTGTCAATCAACCTACCGTGCATGTTTTTGGACCGGGGGGAAACCTGGAGAACCTGGAGAAAAACCCCCTGAGGCACGGGGAGAACATGCAAACTATACACACACATGGCCAAGTCGGGAATCGAACCCGGACAAACTTTTTAGGTGAAAACTTTTCCACGTGCAATGCATTTCACCGATGCATCAGTTTGCTGACCGACTGGATATTGTTTCCGAGGTTGAAGGACAACGAAACGTTCTTTGATGAAAACATCACTGTGTCGCTGGAATCCCAGAGGATGCTACATATTTATCTCCCCCCCTGCTGTTGTTCTCTCAGAACCCTTTGAGCTCACAGGACAGCGGATCTACAACCAAAATTGGGTCCAAGACCTGTGCTTGAGTAATGTCCTTGTTTCCATGAAAAGCAAGCAAGGTCGTATATTCTACAAAGGCATGAGGAATAACGCGGCGCATTCCTGCAGAGGCGAATGGATGAATGAAAACCCTCGCACTATTTGAATGCAATTATGAGGTTGGCCGAAACCATGTGAATTTCACATCTAGTAAAGAGTGCATAGTGGCTTCAGGAAGTACAAATGTGTTTGCATGAAAAACAAAAACATTCATTCGGACATATTGGCAAAATCTTTTAATGTGTCTAATGAAGCATAATCGTCATCCTTCATCTTCTACCGCTATATCCGATCGTCCTCGGGTCACGGGGAGCCTGTGCCTATCTCAGGCGTCTATGGGCACCCTGGATAGAATGCCAACCCAACGCAGGGCACACACACACACACACACTCACATTCACACTCACACTAGGGACAAAGGTGCCAGTCAACCTACCGTGCATGTTTTTCGACCAGGGGGAAACCAGAGAACCCGGAGAAAAACCCCCTGAGGCACGGGGAGAACATGCAAACTCCACACACACATGGCCGAGACGGGATTCGAACCCGGATCCTGGAGATGTGAGGCGAACGTGCTAACCACTAAGCAACGGTGCCCCTTGAAGCATAACCATTGTGATTAAAAACGTACTATTAGGTCCATCTAGTGTAGCATGGAGAATCGCATTACTGACTCAAGACAAGAGCTAGGTCGAAGACTGAATGAATCAAGCTGACAGAGAGTATGCAGCTAACGGTTTGACATTTGAGGATTCTTCTAGCGAGGAAGTTGTAACAATGATTGGACGAGTCATTGAGTTGTCAAAGTGCTTGACAAGTTGGGCTCCATCACAGGAAATCACATTTTAAATCACATGCCGCTAAGTCTGCTATGTGCTAGTCCCAATTTGCTGTTATAATATAATAATGGTATATAAGGGTGGTGGCTTATGTGGGAGGTGGTGGCTTAGTGGTTAAGGCGTTGGCCTCTGGACCAGAAGATCGCAGGTAAACCCCACAACCACCAAGCTACCACTAGTGGGCCCTTGATCAAGGCCCTTAACCCTCATTTGCTCAGTTGTTCTGGATAAGGGTGTCTGCCAAATGCCATAAATGTAAATAAGCTTGATTCTTCTATACTAGAAAGATATTCCACTAGATTTTTGTGGAGATTTGTGGACATTCCGATACAAGGATATTAGTAAAGTCGGGTAGTGATATAGGTACGGTGAGGAGGTCCGGGTTTGGGGTCGGTCCTGTTCAACAGGGTTCAACAGCAAGAGGTCTTCCACTCCAACCCATAAAGCAGATCCTTATAGAGCTGAGTCACGTCGTGTAACGCTGAAGCAGGGTATCATCATGCTGAAGCAGGTTTGGTTCTTCTAACTCCAGTGAAGGAAAAATGTCATGTATCCTAAGACATATGATACAATTGTGTGGCTCCAATTTCATAGTACCAGTTACTGGGAATAAAATAGGTGTTCCAATACTTTTGGCAATAGCGTTACGAGTGAAGCTGAAATTCAGCTGAATAAAGTTCTACCTGTTTCTAACTATAGGGGGGAAACATGTACAATTTATTATAATATAGTTATAAAAATACATCTTTGCACAAACTCCCTCTCCAGCTTCCTGTCCTTCCTTCCAGTGGTAAGGCAGCCGGATACCATCTTGTGATTATATTATCTATGACACATGGAATAGCTTTCTGGAAATCTTCTAGTGATTGTTTTATTCTTGAGAAATGTTTGATTTAGACATGAACAATATATTAACTTGCTTGTAGTTCATAGAGAGAATTTATTCTCTATTTATAGAGCTTATTATAAGAGCTTATTATAAGTTATTATAGAGCTTAAGAGCTTATTATAAGTTTCATTTACATTTTTTTCTGCTACTAAATAGTATTTTTACATCACTATTTTTTTCTTACACTCATTTTACACAAATATCTGTAATTCTTATATTTTCATTTTCATTTTACTTTATTTGAGTTTTTATCCATTTGGTGAAATTATCAACATTTTGTCGAACCCTGTATAATTGAACAGCTAGTTGATTGACTCAGTGACCATCCAATCACATTGCAGCTACACCGAGGTCCCGCCCCATTACGTTAATTGAGAGTCGGGAAGTCATGTTTTCTTTTTCTCCTGCAAAAAAAGCGTGAAGCAGAATTCTGAGCGTGGGATATAAAAAAAGAAAGAAATTAATAAATAATGTGTCCATTCTTGAATTTTTGGTGAGTTATTTATGTTTTGCAATGTAGAAAACAGTCGTGTATGATATCAGAAATGCATTATTCGAACCGAATATGGGGAATTTACATTAAACTTAATGACATGCTTCCGAGGCTTGTTTTGGAATGAAAAGCTAATTGTTAATAGATAATTTGTGCTTTAATGAACACTAATTATAATGCGCTCATAGTCAATAGTTTAATTATAGTAGAAATGCGCTTATCTTGTGAGTTTACAAAATGCTAGTTGTTGTTAGCAAGATAGCAACGTTTATTGAAGTGCCGGTAGACTTATTGCCTGTAGTGTGTGTGTGTGTGTGTGTGTGTGTGTGTATATGTGTGTAGTATATATATATATATATATATATGTATATATATAGTATATATATAATGTTATATATATAAATGGTATAGATATAATGTATATGTAGTATATGGGCTATATATATATCTATATATATATATATGTATGTATATATCTCTATCTATATATATATATATATATATATATATATATCTATATATAATATATATATATGTATATATGTCCTATATATATATATCTATATATATATATATATATAATATATATATATAATTTATATATATGTAATATATATAGTGTGTATGCTCTCTAGATCTATATCTATATATATATATATATATATCTATATGATATCATATATATATATAGATCTACTCACACACACACCACACACACACACACTACAGGCAATAAGTCTCCTACCGGCACTTCAATAAACGTATATGTATGTGTGTGTGTGTATATATGGATATATATATGTGTGTGTATATATATATATATATATGTGTGTATGTGTGTGTGTATAAACGTGTGTGTGTATATATGTGTATGTATATATATATATATATATTTATATATTATATATATATATACTTTTTTTTTTTTTTTTTTTTTTTTTTTTTTTTTTTTTTTTTTTTGCAGATCAGGTTCATGTGTCATGATGGAACGAGGGTGAAGTCATATAGACGGTGATCCAAGATGTCACGCAAACCCTGAATTGAGACGAACACTGGCGATGAAGGTGAAATGATCAAAATAACCCATTAATGATAAGTAAAACGATAAGTCAAGATAGTAAAAGCTCGGAAGCCGCCATAACTTTTTGTTGTTGGTAAACCTGAATGCTTCTTTTTTCTCGTTTTATAAACTACACTTGATCTGCGAGAACTGTGGATCTGAATCATTTTTCTGAAGGTATCGATTCTGATACAATTGAACTGAATCGAATAGCAGAATCTGTTTGGGTTGGAATAGTGTGAATGGGGACTAATATGCTGTTTTATTTTGCTCAATCCTCAGATTGTTGATAGTTGAATGTTTGTTTGATTCATTTCTTTTTTTATATATAAACATTTTGTAAATGATTCACATGTCTGAGCTGGAAGAAAGAGAGACAAGCAGAGAACCATTTTATTTCTTTCTATTCTCTTCCACACCCACAGTCTCATGGCTCGGAGGGGCCTTCCTCCGACGTCCGTCGACGCCCACGCGTCTGCCCATCTCTTGTCCACAGACCGGCCCGCCTCTCATTCGGCCGCTCGGGTCTTCACGGGCCGGCACGGCATTTCTCCTGCGTCCGCCCAAGTGCACCTGCTGATCGGCCCATCGGCACTACGTCCCTGCCCGGTGACTGAATCTCTCGATGTCTCTCGCTGCTTTATTATCGTCGCCGGATGGAAACGAGTGCACTGATTACTCATCAGGTTCAGGTGTTCCTTAGCGCTCTCTCCGTCCAGCTCCGCCCCCCGCTCCCGACGTGCTAGCACACATTTATTTATCAAACTCAAGCTTTCTGATCGTGCCCCACCGAGTCGAACCTACCGGACCATAGACAGTCGAGATCCACCCAGCAGTTTATTTCTTGTCATTGCGCAGATTTTCCAACCTATCTAGTGTATAATTTCCTGTCACCACAGACGTAGGCTAGATTACAAAGCTAACAATTCACAAGATAGAAGACGAGAAGTGTGACGAGAAGGTTCTTAGGGTGATGTTTGTACATGAAACTCCCAAACATATACAAACTTGTGAGAATGTATTACTCATTCAGTGAAGCTGAAAATGATCAATGGGGGAGACGTTGGGACATGGCCTGCTTCAGCCAGGAGCATCAATCGAAATAGAACCAACCCTGGTAGTATTTACTTCACACAACGGTTCTGTGTCAGTTCAACATCAAGCGGGAATTAATGATGGAGGAAACTTCTGACTCTACTGTAACTCGTCACAACAACGTGACCTTATTTCATTTACAGCATTTGTCAGACGCCCTTATCCATAGCGACTTGCATTACAGTACTTGCAACTGAGCAATTGAGGGTTAAGGGCCCTCAATTGGGCCCAACTAGTGGCCCCAGCTTGGTAGTGGGGTTTGTACCCATGATCTTCTGGTCCAGAGTCCAACACCTTCACCACTGGGCTCTCATTTCCATCCCTATTTGCATGACTTCTTTTAAGTCACTGAAAATAACTTTTTGTGTTCATGCTCATTTATTACATCCCAATCAGTGTTTGAGTGATTCATGTTTATTGGTGTTTTAGAGTGGGGTTTTAATCTGTTTACACAAGTTGATTAAGCAAGGAATATTGTGACAAAAGTGATAATGGGAACATCATAGCTATAATGGCGGAGCGGGGCACACACTTTTTCACACAGGAAAGATTTAGATTTTTGTTTTCCCGTAGTAAAAAAAACTTCATGTAAAAACTGCATTTTGTGTTTACTCATGTTATATTTGATTAATGTTTAAGTTGTCTAATGATCTGAAACAAGAAAGTGTGCCATACTTGGAAAAAAATGGGGAAAGCCGGAAGGGGGCAAACACTTTTTCACACCACTGTATAATTAGATGTTGCATTATAATGATCTAATTTTGTACAACTGAACAGTTGGGGGTTGCTTTCAGACCCCACACTGGCTGTTTTGGTGAACTCGTTTAATAAAATGGGTTTTTCATCATAGAAAGTTTTTTTCTTTTGTAAATCTTGTACGCAGGGGTGAAATAGTTTCCTTATTCGTGCATCGTGTGTGTGTGTGTGTGTGTGTGTGTGTGTGTGTGTGTGTGTGTGTGTGTGTGTGTGTATTTCCAGTGCAGCAAGGGCTTTATTGTGTTCTGCTGGTTGTAGTGCAGCCGCTATTATCAGAATGAAGTTCTTCTGATGTCTCTCTTTCTCTTTCAATGGACCTCAACACTAAGGCTAATTCTCAAAGCTCATGAATGAGGGATCTCTGCCTTCCTGCATTTCTGTCTCTCTCTTTATCACCATAATCTATGTCTACTTGCTTTCTGTTTTTCTTCGATCTATCTCTCAATCTCAATCAAGTTCAACCTTGGCTCTGTACATCAATAAACTGTGGTAAGGATTATATACACACTTTATTTTTATTTTTTTAAACACTTTATCTTTTAATACAAGTCTTTTCTAAACTTTCATCCTTGAACTCTTTATAAAGTGACTTGTCCACGTAGAATCATTTATGGCTCAGCTGTCAAACATCCAATCTTCTTGCCTAAGGACGTACATAAAATTTCCCAAAGAGACTTTTGATCCTAGAATGTTTCCTGCATAAACTTGATGAAAAAGGAGACATTTTAAACGTCCGCATTAAGTGTCAGGACACATCCATGGAGTCATTACTGCCATTCTCATCTTTCAGTATTGACTCCAGAACCGTATCCTCTTCCGGCTCACCTGCTTTCTCAGAGTCAGATGGTCCATGTGGATCAGAGAGCCCTAGTTTTGAGTTAAAAATGAATATTCCTGGTGGCATCTTGTATCTCTGCCCCACTTTGAACACACAAGCCTATACCATGACTCAGACTGACCCAACGTCCCATGAGGAAGACCTGCACGAAGCAGATCATCCAAAACACCTGGCAGTGTAAAACCTGTGTGTGTGTGTGTGTGTGTGTGTGTGTGTGTGTGTGTGTGTGGTGTGTGTGGGGGGGGGGTGGGTGTGTGTGTGTGTGTGTGTGTGTATAATAACTTTGCCTTTATCTTATGCTAGACGTTCATAATAGCTTCAAATCTGCACTATTGATCACTAGGGGCGTTTCTATTACCCATCAAAATGCGCAAATTTAAATAAGTAATTGAAATACGCCTAATGGAAACGCATTAAATTCACAAAAACTCTCGTATCGCAAAAAAAAAGGTTTTACGCTTGCATGAGGTGTTTTATTATTTTTATTTATTTATTTATTTATTTTTTGACCTTGAGAAAAAGGAATAATTCGCAAAACTGTAATGGAAAAGTTTTTTCCCGCATTTCCAGGTCACATGATATACGTGCGATTGGCTGCTTTATGCGGCTAGGTAAGTTAATTACAAAATAAATATAATGGTAATTCGTTACAGTTACTGACAAAAAAATGTGTAATTAAATTAGTTACAAATGTTAGATTACAATTTCATGTAAAAGCAGTGCTTTAGGCTACGGCATGATTAACTTAAATTGCCACCTAGTGGCCAAATGCAAGTACTTTTATTTTACTTTTATAAAGTAATTGAAAATGTGCACTATTTAAATAGGGCCATTTTGTAATCTGTAATTTATTACATTTCCAAAGTAACCTTCGCCAACACTGGTGTACAGTATAACCATAGAATCGTCTTTCCTTCAGCACGTCTGATGTGCAGCAGAATAAAATACTGACCTGCAACTTGTGATAAAAGTCTGTTCACTGTTTAGTAATAATTCGAGCAGAAATGTAAAAGGATTTTTTTTTCTATTACAGGGAACTATTTAATCTGTGGATTAGTTTTTTTTACCTCCTCTTACACTGCTAAATCAGAAATGAAGGCAACAATAAACGTCTACTTTTTCTTTCCCCCCAATGATTTATATCATTATCTCATCTTTGCATGAAAGTAAACAAATCAACAATTCTATTGGCTTAGTGTGGAAGATAACAGCTAGCAGTCAGTATTATCAGTGCAGAGGAGAGGCTCGGAGTCGGGAAGCTGCCTGCGTGGTTTGTTTACTTAACGTGCACAGTGTTAAGCAGTGCTTTAGGCAGACGTCTGTTCCGCAGCCTCTATGAATAATGCAAGTGCACGTGCCACATGTGTTGTCATAGCTGATTTATTCCCCCTCAAAGAGACATTAAGCAGCAACTAAGTTCTTACAGCTTGATGCTCACGGAATATCGAGCTCACAGGCGGGTTCTAATTGGGGTACGAGTTTGCGTTTGGTTTCCTCTGCCAGCAAAAACCTCCTCCATACATGTACCATAATTGTAATCTCTTCAGGGGTTCAATCCAGTTGTTTAATACGCATTAATGTATATTTTCACGAAATGGGAAACAATATAATGCACGGAGCGGGACGGAAAAGTCACTAGTGTTAATGGGTTCTGCTTGAAACGCTGTTACCTGCTCAACCAGTCGAGTGTTTGTGAAGTGGATCATGGTGCTCTGAATGAAATTCATGACGTTTCCCTTTTCCGCAAAATGGAAGCGATAGTTAAAGATAGCAAAAGTTTGGACACCCAAGGATATGATTACTACCGTGGTGGACAAGAGCAAGTCATTACTGTGTTTCTTTATTTTACTCATGGGAGACTTTAACTTCAACATTTCCAAGTCAAGTATCTTACTTCTAACACAACTACATATTGCAGCAGAGCTGGACCAGACGCTGGCCTTCTGTTCATGTTCCAGTCTCCAACCAGAGTGCTCCATGTTCTTGACCAAACCACTGTTTAACGTTTGCTTGTTTACTGGATTACCCTTGTCTCACCCTGGATTTACTTGTTTGCCTTTACTGACCTCTGCCTGTCCTGACTTTTCCATTAAAGCTGCATTTGGACTCCGTCTTCACGCCAAACCGACAAAACCGCAAAGATGCAGAATGAACAGATCTGGTGGTTTTTAAGAGTAACCAGGGCATCGTGGACCCTACTCTGTAGCCTATACAGGTCCAAGGACACTCCTCCATTGAGGAATGCGCTCATGAGTTCTGTGAGCTATCTCATTATGTGCCATTTAATGATGTGGCTTCAAAAGACATTTTTGGTCAAATCAAGCCAGTCAAATCATGGATGCTTAGCGGGAGCAGTAAATTCACTTTGGAGGGCTATATAGATCATTTGAGGCTTAGTGGTTCATTCTTTACAGTGGGAGAGGATGAGGAAGGTGCTCAAGTGCCTGAAACATTGTTGGATGGGTGCAAAACACCACCAGAGCCTCTGCCCAAGATTGCTGCCACATCAATGTCTGAACCAGTGTCACTGCTCTAGACGGCTGCCATTCCACCAACATTTCTGTGTTTTTTACAGACACAAGATGGCTCAAGATAACCCTAAGCCTACTGCACCAGACTCTGTGCTCAAGTTAACTGCCGCAATAGAGCCCATGCCAAACTCCCTGTTCAATATGGCTGCCACACAAGACCCATGCCAATCGCTCTCGGCAATTGCTATTCTTTGTATTTGGTCAGCACAATGTTCGATGCTCAATATCAAGCAAGCCAAAGAGCTTAATTTCAAGCAAGTCCACAAGCCCGTTCTAGAGCCGTCTGGAGCCCAAAGGCCCGTTCCAGAGCCGTCTGGAGCCCAAAAGCCCGTTCCAGAGCCGTCTGGAGCCCAAGAACTCAATTTGGGGCCACCTCAAGCCAAAGAACCCAATGCTGATTCTCACAATGAAAGATTTCAGTCTTTCTCTTTATTTTTATTATTTGGTGGATAAGAACTTACCATTAATTGTATAATTTTATTAATATAGTCGGGATGCTCGTCTTTAAAGCCACAGTACGTTCTCAATGACTGACTTAAAACTTCATCTCATTAATTCAAGCAATTTTTTTACGGGCTTCCCTGGCACCTGAAAATGTAAACGGTAATGTAAACCAGTTTGAAAAATGGGCAGAAAATTAATGGAAATGAATGGAAATGAATGAATATATATATATCCATACTTGCAGTATACATGTTGAATTTGCTTGATAAAAATATTTATATTGAAGACATGGAAAACAGACCATATAAATGAGTGTTTTCTTTTTGGTTTATAGTTAGGATGTTCTCAGCATTAACATAACAAGCACATTAAAGAAAGCATAAATAATTTGGTTTAAGTTAGATGGGGAAACATAACAACATACATTTACATAAATTATTCATAGTGAACCAAAACCGACTAAATTCCAATATGTGCTTGTCCAGTGATTCCTGTACGTCGCCCTGGATAAGGGCGTCTGCTAAATACCGTAAATGTAAATGTGATTTAACCGGTGCTCATTCTCTCACTCTACTGAATGTTCTGATCCCTTTTTTTCTTTTTTTCCTCCGTGTAATGGACTTCAGCCTTAATAATATGCTGCAGAATGTGGAAGTGTGTTTCAACAGACTGAAGTTTGACAGCAGAGATGATTCTGCATGCTCCAGAGAAAAGTGGACAATCACCTGTCAGCTTCAGAGAACACGTGATGTTTTTTTACGGTTGTAAAAATGGATCATCACTCATGTGCAGTTCATTTTGGTTTTAGATTGAATAAATACATTGGGTTAAGAGAAAAGTGAAAGTTAAAAGGGTTTTTAGCTAGAAACCCGCGCAGTCATTTATTTACATTCATTCATTCATTCATTCATTCATCTTCTACCGCTTTATCCGATCTTCCCTCGGGTCACGGGGAGTCTGTGCCTATCTCAGGCGTCTATGGGCATTAATGCAGGATACACCCTGGATGGAATGCCAACCCATCACAGGGCACACACACACACACACACACACAATCATACACTAGGGATAATTTTTTCCATGCTGCCAATCAACCTACCGTGCATGTTTTTGGACCGGGGGGAAACCGGAGAACCCGGAGAAAAACCCCCTGAGGCACGGGGAGAACATGCAAACTCCACACACACATGGCCGAGACGGAAATCGAACCCGGACCCTGGCGGTGTGAGGCGAACGGGCTAACCACTAAGCCACTGTGCCCCCTCATTTATTTACAGTGAATAAATAATCAATTTATTACAGTGAAAGTGACAGTATTCTATAATATTTAGGGTACTTTTCTTGTCGAAAGAATGAGAGGATTTGTGTTTTTCTGGGCAACATGACAAGCTTTCGTGTCTTATTAACTGTAGTTGGGAGAGAAAAGCAGAGGCGGGTGACAGAACAGCTGTTTATTGTTGCTGTAACACGAGCGGTAACAGACACAGACCTGCTTCGTGGCATTCGCTAGCATGGAACCTAGCGCCATAATCAGTAGATCGAACAATAAGCTGTGAGTGGCGAAAGTCCAGATTTGAGTAGTTTCTTATATACACTGTATAGACAAAAGTTTGTGGACAATCAAGTATATGTTGAATATGCTTTCATAGTTGCTGTTTTAATAACCAGCTACAAGCATGTTGGTAAAATCATGTAAAAGGTAAGGAGGTCTGGACTGCAGTCTTCCACTGTAAAAGCAGATCTTCATGAAGATTTTGTGCACAGGGGCACCGGCATGCTGGAACGGATCAGGTTCAGATCTAGTGAAAGCAAAATTTCATTCTTATTCCAAAAAACATGTCATCCAATCAATGTCTGGAGTTTTATTTGTGTGTAAAGATGAGCTTTCGTCATATTACAGGTAGGCGTTATACAGTCGACCCCCGCCTTGTGTTAATATTATTCATAGATATCAAAGCACTCTCTTTCAATGTCACTCTGTGACACTGTCACTCTGTAAGGAATCTTCTAAATGATGTAAACATGTTAGTTTTCCTGATTGGTTTTGTTCAGGATAATGATCATGGAAAGAACACAACCTCCAGTAGTTTTCCTTGTCTTATTTGTCTCCTCTCACCACATACGGATTGGAAATGTCTTTAAAGTTTGTACTGAATTCAGGGTGAAGTATTGGCCTCACTCTCTGGACGGGGGATTCCTAAAAAAAATCATCAGATTTGATCTTTGGAGGTTTTTTTTTTTTTTTTTTTTATCTCCAAAAGAAGATTTTTGAAGCCAAACTGAACATCAGAGAATCTGCAGATTGATGGTGGTGTAACGGGACTGTGGTGAATTTCAAGACGCGAACCGACGTCAAATTGTGTTCCTTCTTAGAGCCGAACGACGGTCAAACCGATTCTCCAACACGTTTATTCCAAGAAATGTTCCTACCAACCCGAAACGAGTCAAATTACAAACAACTGTTTAACCGCTTATCGGACGGAAACGCGACGCTGAACTGAACAGAAAGTGATTATTTAAACAGGGGGGTTGTTGGAGATGCGAACAGACTCCTTTTGTCTCAGACTTAAATAAGGAATGGCAATCGATAGTGCCAAACAGAGCAAGACAGGCGTAAGGAAATTGAAAATTATTCTCGGTGCATGCTTGAGGCGCAAGGATGGCAGGGAGATGGTCTAAGCTTAGAGGAGCTCAGAACGCAGCAAGAGCCAAACACAGCATGGGCTATATTGTGCATTGTGTATATGTGTGTGTGTGTGTGTGTGCGTGTGTGTGTGTGTGTGTGTGCGCGTGCGCGTGCGCTCTCCAAATGGCTGACAAAATTCTGATATGCTTCAGTGCCATGTATTCCCACTAAGCCTATCAAAAAATCAAAAAACAGAAAGATAATGAATGCAAATTTCTTTCTTTTTTTTGCCATTTTAATCCGCTGACTTTCTGCATGTTTAAGTCCTAAAACTAAAACAAGGTACGAAATGCATAATTCATACAGACAAAGCTTATGTTAAATGATGGTCATATTAACAATGTAAAAACGTAAAAGTAAATACAATGTAAACACCAAGAGAAATGAGATACACAACCCAAATGAACTCGATCTAGGAGCCTCAGACTTGTTCCAGCATGATCGTAACCCTGTGTACAAAGCCTGCTCGATGAAGATCTGCTTTCCATGTCTGTAGCTCAAAGCATACCTGACTTTACTACACCATAATGGCTGAAGAAATCTACACAACATTATTTGGGAACTTTCCAAATAAATGGAGGTTGTTATAACAGCAAATATGGCTTAAATGTGGAATGTTGGAGAGGAACAGAAATAGACATTGAGTAAAAATATACTATATTCCTGATAACCAGAATGCAAGTTCTTTAAAGGGCTTCAAAATGGCGCTGGTGAGGTCTGGTGTCATCGTGTCTGCTTCGACTAAACTAACGCATTTTTATAAATACTTTGTCCATGTTCTCCCCGTGCCTCGGGAGGTTTCTCTCCGGGTTCTCCGGTTTCCCCCCGGTCCAAAAACATGCACGGTAGGTTGATTGGCACCTTGGAAAATTGTGTATGAATGTGTTTGTGTGTCCTGCAATGGGTTGGCATTCCATCCAGGGTGTATCCTGCCTTAATGCCCATAGACTCCTGAGATAGACACAGACTCCCCGTGACCCGAGGGAAGATCGGATAAAGCGGTAGAGGATGAACGAATGAATGAATGTTAGCTACAGCTCATTCATAGGAACTTGTATGGTTGAAAAGTTATCTAAATCTAAAAATATAAAAAAAGATTAAAAATAAATATCTTAGAAGTAGAAAGAGGATGTTTTTTTTGTTTTTCATTCAATGTTAGCAAGCTTCTTATTTACTTGACTATCAGACTAGCTAATGACCATAAAGAATTAGCATTTCCGCCTCGCTCCTCGCGTGTCCCAGACTCATCTCTGAACTTCACTTCCAGGATGTTTCGAGTTTCACATTTCCTTGCATAGTTGCATCAGTTTTCTCTCGGATTTCTGGTTTCCTCCTACTGTTTATAAAACATGCATGTGTGTGTGTGTGCGCAAGAAATTGCACATGACTAATAATGGATGTGTGTAAAAGTATTAATCCTGTGAAATTCTCCGTCTATCTTTTTGTCTTACACACTTTTTGTTGATGCTTGTTCTCTGCCTACATTGCCTGTTGCACTGCCCCCCCTTTCAGAGCATTTTCTATTTATTTCCTGATCGGTGTAGGAACATGATGTAGAACATCTTCTGCTCTTCATCTGAAATGATTCAGAATGTTACAATGCGGGGCTTTCAGCTCTCTGTGAGATTTACCTCTTATTGCTGGAATCAGTGTGTGTGTGTGTGTGTGTGTGAGAGAGATTGAATTAACCTATTTGGTCAACACACCCCCTGGGTATACTGTGTGTATGTGTGTGTGTGTGTGTGTGTGGTGTGTGTATGTATGTGTGTATGTGTATATATATATATATATATATGGGGCACGGTGGCGTAGTGGTTAGCACGTTCGCCTCACACCGCCAGGATCCGGGTTCGATTCCGTCTCGGGATGTGTGTGTGGATTTGCATGTTTCTCCCCGTGCCTCATGGGGTTTTTTCTCCGGGTTCTCCGGTTTCCTCCCGGTCCAAAAACATACGGTAGGTATTGGCACCTTGGAAAATTGTCCCTATATATGTGTGTGTGTCCTGCATGTGTGTGTGTGCCCTGCGATGGGTTGGCATTCCATAGGGTATCCTGCCTTAATGCCCATAGACGCCTGAGATAGGCACAGGCTCCCCGTGACCCGAGGGAAGATCGGATAAAGCGGTATAATAATGAATGAATATATATATATATATATATATATATATCTATATATATATATATATATATGCGCGCATTCACACCTACACTACACATCATATATATTTATTATTTTTTTTTTTTTTTTTTTTTTCCCCTTGCCCATACACATGTTTATGAACACTGCCAGTTCTGGACTGGATTCAATATACAGTATTTAATCTACTTTCAATGTATGATTTCAACCTGCACAGGTGAGTGGCATTTCCATACTAATAGAAGTAATCAGGAAGTGCAAAAACACCATATGGACAACTGAGCAAAGGATTAAATCCTGTTCCAACCCGTTTGCTGTTATAATAAACTAAACTCTTCTGGGAAGATTTCCCTCCACTCCATTTTTTCTGGAGATTGATTCATCTACAAGGGTGTTGGTAAAGTCACGCACTCATGTAGGTGAGAAAAGTGAAAAGGAGCAGCCCGGAGATGAAGTCACCGTTCACATTCTATAACGATAAAGATCCCTATAACGAGATCTTAATAAAAATGATATAAAATATTGTCATGTACACATTCATGCATGCTTTTTGTGACTGTGCAACATGTAATCAATATAAATCAATATAAAAAAGT
Source organism: Kryptopterus vitreolus (assembly GCA_030449085.1). Lineage (NCBI taxonomy): Eukaryota > Metazoa > Chordata > Actinopteri > Siluriformes > Siluridae > Kryptopterus > Kryptopterus vitreolus. Next base: position 6,699,636 of record JACRUU010000021.1, read on the forward strand.
ATGTTAACCTATATATTTTATATTATATATATATATATGTGTGTGTGTGTGTGTATAATCAGTGTATATGTATGTATATATATATATATATATATATATATATATATATATATATATATATATATATATATATATCACACACCTAAAATATTTAATTCGGTTAAATATAATAAATACTAATAATTCAATAATATTTCCTAATTATTTAATATAACATAATTCTACTTATTTAATATTTATTTCAGTCTTTAAATTCTTTTAATATTCATTTCCTGATAATTCATTTCTTATTCATTATTATTCGATGAGAATTTTTTAGTGGCTGTTTTATTTGTCAAATGTGGTATGGTATGTGGCTCCTTTTAAGAATTATGTTCCGGTTTTGGTTGCTTTCCATATAAACTGGGGATACATTTAGGTTCCATGCAGTAATATATGGTAATATAGTGAGTAGCTCATGATTGTTGTGATATGTGCAGCTGGTAGGCGTAATTCAGGGAAAGATTGAATGCATTCATGTTGCTGGGTGCTTTTTTTTTTTTTTTTATATAAATAAAACACATCTATTCCCTCGTTTATATTTCATCCTTACATTACAAGCGCTAAGCGCATCTTAGGAAAGGTAAATGCTGAAATTATCTGGGAAGGTGCCATGGACACAGTGAAGGAGCAGATCCCACACATAATAATGCACATCACTTTTTGATCTAGCACGTATTAGATTAGATTACTGAATGAATCATACAGTATGGATTGGGTTAATAGTAATCTATAGATATACTAGAAACATTTGAACATATACAAGATCCGAGTTTCCAGGCAATTTTATTCCTAGGTCAAGAAAATAATGGTCTTCTAAAGAGATATACATTCTTAGATTTCATTTTGTTACTGGTATCCTTTAGTATATGAAAGTCGGATTAAAGACCAGGTTACATATGGGTTCTCTGTAAATCTGGTCACTCTTTCATTGAAGATGGCATTTCCTCATTACACTTTATATGCAGGTGGTTATTATTGCTTCTGAGATGTCGAGAGAGATCAAGACTAATGCAAATAAAAGTTAATTTGATGTTATCCAACATGAACAATGCTTCATTTATCACACACATGGATTAAAGTTACAAACCAGGTACATAAACAACACATACAGGAATCAGTGGTCTCTATCTTTAGAAACATTTATAACGGAACCCTTCCCATGGTGTTCCTACTGGATTGGTTCTGCCTCACAGTGGCGAGAAACTCCATCACTTCTGTTGTTCATGGATCTTCACATTTTTAAGGAATGGAATGTAGAACAGGACCAAATATTCTCAATATTCCAGCCCTTATTATTATATAGTGTAGCAAATTGTTCTGTTCTACTTGAACATTATTGGTGAACTCCCACTGTGGCAGGTAAACGGGCTGAGGCAAAACTTTTTTTTTTTCCGTCTTATTTTTACTTTCCAAAATCCATATTTGCAGACCGGATCTGGTGCTCATGTTTTTTTTTTTTTTTTTTTTTTCTGAGGTCAGTCAGCTCGCTTGTGAAAAATTAGGTGTGAACCTCTGGTAATTGCCTGACAGCCCCAGGATCTGTCATGTCCCCATTTATGTCTTGGTTCTTAGTCATCTTAGGCATTCTGAATTTGTTGCTGAGCTTATTGTATGCTTGCTCCTGACCCAAATGAGGCAAAATGGTCACCATTCTTCCTTACAACCCCATTCTTTTCTTACAACCCCAATTCTAAAAATAGTTGGGACTCTGAATAAAATGTAAAAAAAAACAACAAACTCATAAATCCTATATTTTATTCACAATAGAATGTAGAAAGCATGTAAAATGTTTAAACTGACAATGTGTAACTTTTTAAGGAAGGTTTTATTTTGATAATTTCGACTGTCATGTCTTTGGACTTGACAGGACGTTTACCCCTTGTGACTACTCGCTCGCTCGATCTTTTGGGGGGGGGGGGGTGTTTATTTTTGGGTATTTTTGGGTAATAAACATAAAACAATGTATGTAGGTGCAGAGTGACTGGATTGGGGGAAGCAGCAAGGAAATCCTCGATGTGCTTTGCTACCCCCGGTCCTGGTATCTTCATTTTCTTTCCCAAGATCTCCCCCGTTTTGTAGGGGTCAGGTTCTTTTCTGCCACAAAACCGGGGAGTATCCCACTTATAAGGTGCTGCAAGGGTCTCGCGTTCATTCTCCATCCGCATCTGCCATCTAGTCTGTAGTGAGCGAGAGAGGCTGAATAGTCTGCCATCACTTGGGAGTTTGGGGTTCTACAACCTCATTCTTCAAACGGTGGCCTTTTCTGGCTGCTGGATGATGCCACCACTCCGTAAATGAGCTCCACCCTTGTCTCCTCCATCTGCACTGGTCTGAGCCACCTTTGCATCTTTGTTTTCTGACTTGGAGAATGCACACTTCTCGGCTTTTAGTCTGAAAACCCCCCAAGAATGACATCTCGATGCTGTTTCACTAGTAGCTCGGAGTGATCTGAGCAATTGTCTTTGTAATTGAGTATCTGGATGACCTGGTCTTAATGGTGCCAGAGCTGCATCCATGCACTTCTGGGTAAGAGTGAGGGGTTGAATGGAAGAACACGATATTGGTGATGTGTCCCCTACAGAGATCCTAAAGAACATCTTGTATTAAGGATGTGGATGTGTAAATAGGCATCTGGTCAAAAACCAGTCCTTGCGCTGGATCAGCGATATTTGAATAGAGTGAGCATATTGAACCTGAATTTGTCCAAGCTTTGATTTGAGGAGATAAAAATCTAGTATGGGATGCAAACCCACACCCTTCTTGGGAACCAGGAAGTATTGCCTGTAAAAGCCTGATTCTCTGAGAGCAAAAGGAACCACCTCGATGGCCCCCTTGTATAGGAGTGTTTGTACGTCCTGGTTCAAAGCCAGAGGCGTCTTGGATTCCACCAGGGAAAGGTTGCATTCCGCCAAAGCGAGGTGCACGATGTCTGAACTGAATTCTGTAACCCAGTTCTAGTGGTAGGACTCATGATACGCCCGGTAAAGCGCGTCAGGCTTCCAGGGCGCGAGCCTTAAGGGAAACGGTCTCTCGAGATCTGGTTTGTGGAAAGATAAAGGCACTAAATTTTCTGGCTCTTCAGCAGAGTCTGATGGTTACCAGGCTGCTATGAATTCGAGCAGATGCTCGGGCGTGGAAAAATATATATAATATAATATATGTGCCCTGAAACACCTGTGGTGGAAAGAGAAAAATGTTGGGGAAGGCTGAGCAGGGAGGGCTTTATGATGAGGCCTTACTCTCTTGCTGGCAATGCAAATGCCCTGATGGTCAGGATTTATTAGCCGAAGCCTGCAAGTTAGTGATGACAGTCCTCAGATCTGCCATCTGTCTGGGTTTTGGTGTAGAGCATTTTACCGGAGGGCTCAGAAAGTAACGCTCTGTTTCTGAGCCCGGTGGTGATCAGAGTTGGTTGCTCAGTTGGGACTGCGCCCACCAATCGGCCTGTCTTGAGCGCCATTGCTGGAAGGCATCAGCTTCTCTTCTGGCCTCCTAGAACCTGTCAACGACATCGTTCACAAGATGCTTGTAAAACAGCCATGGTGTGCCGGCATCTGCCAGCTTGACCAGCCTCCATATAAGCATTACCTCTTAAGGTCAAAGTTACTCTGAGTGGCGTAGTAGGTAAAGCTGGAGCCTTTATTGGTGACGAAGCTGAAGGCAAGAGCTAGCTAGCCTCTCTCGTACCTTAATTCCCCT
>JACRUU010000021.1:6705876-6778376 GCA_030449085.1 Kryptopterus vitreolus
GGAAAAAAACTAATAATGCAGATATGAGGTTATGTTCACATCGGCCTCATCAATCTTACTGACTATTTGACTGCAATGTGATTATTTGTGCGATAGTATGTTGTTGTTGTTGTTGTTGTTTTTCTATTCAGTAATTGCTGATCATCTCGAATGTCCACACATTTCCTAGAGATTTCTCACAGTGGTGGTTTTCTGACAAAAAGGAGGGGAAGAAAAAAAAGAAAAGGAAACGGCATTCAGTGAGTGTCAGTTTTGGAGACATAAACACCAAGTTGATGTGATTCCACCAGAGAGCGTCAGACGGGGTTCAAGCTGACAAAGTGCTGTAAGCAGAAAAAAACAAAAACATCTTATGACATGTTGAAATCAGATGAGCTACAGCAGCAGAGGGTTCTACTTCTCTCAATCCGGGACAAATAGTGTGCATGGGCTCAGAATACGAGTATAAATCCATGTCTGCAACCTGCCTTATGGCAAGAGTTCAGACTGGTAGTATAAGTAAGTAGTGTAATGGTGTAATGTCAGTGAATAATCACATTAAATACCCCAGAGATAATATTTCTATAGAAGACCATACTTGGAAAAACTCCTCATCTACTGAGAAGCTAGTTTTAAAGTGAATTAGTCTAAATCAGCTGCTTTAAAATAAGCATTTAATTTCTTTCCGAAAGCGTTCTCATTCCGAGAAATCTTACCCTCGTACTCACTGGCGGATTTGACTTGTTTCTTGGTCCGTATCCCACTTCTGGGGAGGTGACAGCCCAGTGGTTTACATTTACATTTGCGGCATTTGGCAGACGCCCTTATCCAGAGCGACTTACAGCTGAGCAATTGAGGGTTAAGGGCCTTGCTCAAGGGCCCACTAGTGGCAGCTTGCTGGTGGTGGGGTTTGAACCTGCGATCTTCTGGTCCAGAGTCCAACACCTTACCACTAAGCCAACACCTCCCTACAATATACTTAACCTGGTTAAGGTGTTGGCCTCTGGACTGGAAGATCACAGGTTCAAACCCCACCGCTACCACTAGTGGGCCCTTGAGCAAGGCCCTTAACCCTCAATTGCTGAGTTGTAAGTCGCTCTGGATAAGGGCGTCTGCCAAATGCTGTGAAATGTATCGGCTTAAATCATGCTTTTATTTCTTATATTTACAAAGGTAGATTTTTTTCAGATGGGCAAAACAGTATTTTTCACCATGATGTGATCTGCGTGTAATCTAAAAGTCACATGTTCTCCGCATGTTTTGTAATCTGCAGCAATTATGATTCGATTGAATCTCCTAGTTTATGCTTCCAACACCTTTTACAAATCCCTACCGCGTAGAATTCAGGCTTCTCTCGTCCCTGTCAGTAGTATTATTATTAGTAGTAGTGTTTCTGGCCTCTGCAGCCTGTATGCGCTTTAAATATCATTGCACGAAACATACAAGTGAACAGTAGCCTTAAAATCTGACATTAACCGCTTCGCCGAATTAGTGTTTTTAATAACGGATCGCGATCCGAGGACGACGACGCCATTTATCAGCACGGGCTATTACAAATCCAGAATAAGATTATTCCTCTCCATGGCAATGCAACACTTCATTGCCTTTATTAGCTACCGTGATCATTCCCAATACTGGAATTATGACGTCATATCTCGTCATATAATTCTATTAGCAGAGCTCATCTCTCGAGCTAAGCCTTGTAAAATGGTAACACCTGCTATTGGTGTAGCGTTGCTAATAAATCGTGCCTTTATTAGCCCGACATAAAGCTAATTACATCACAAGCATCATTTCTGTCTCATTCCTAATCCTTTACTGGATTTCGATCCTTTACCCACATTTATCAATATAGTAAAATGTTTAGTTAACCGGCACACTTTAAATGCGTTATTATTTTCTGCGTTTTGTGTAAATAACGCTGGTTGTTTATATACTCATTTCTTCGAAACTCCAGAAACCCGAATCAAAAAAATCAAGTCGATAGCTTGCGTGTACAACCTTGCAACAAGATGCGTATATGTGTGAGAAGGTGCGCGTGCTTGTGAATTAGAAACCAAATTATGTAAGTCCTGTAACGACTGCAACAGCTCACTATTCATACCAATATTTCATCATTATGTGACTAGCAAGCATCCTGGGATTATATGTGGCATAATGAAGTCTGGATTCAGCTGAATCAGGCTCAAGCTGCACAAATCTCCATTTTAGTTTGTCAGCAATTATCTGGGGTGAGGATCGCTACAAACAAGCTGTTGCAATAAACCCTAGAGGAACAGTTGTATTTACAGTAGAAGCAGTTTCAGTGTAGCACTGGTGGCTGCTGGTGTGTGTCATTTTGAGTAAAGTATCTGTGGTGAATTCACTTTCAGGTTCATCGCTTGAGGCTCAGGTGCCCTCGGATTTCAGCATCCATTAGCCCAGCATTTAACGGAGTAATGTTCACGCATTCGGCAACAAAATGAGAAGTTCTGTCAGTAGCCGTTCCTGGATTTTACAATGATGTATAGAACTCGAGAGAACCAAGTGTAACTGCATCGAGTACTGACGTAGAACCTGATGTGCTCGCTGTGTTTGTAAATTATTCGTTAAAATTAAGAGCGTGTAACACGGGGCTGGGGCACGGTGGTTTAGTGGTTAGCACGTTCGCCTCACACCGCCAGGGTCCGGGGTCGATTCCCGTCTCGGCCATGTGTGTGTGGAGTTTGCATGATCTCCCCGTGCCTCAGGGGGGTTTTTCTCCGGGTTCTCCGGTTTCCTGCCCGGTCCAACAACATGCACGGTTGAAAAATTGTCCCTCGTGTATGACTGTGTGTGTGAATGTGAGTGTGTGTGTCCTGTGATGGGTTGGCATAGACGCCTGAGATAGGCACAGGCTCCCCGTGACCTGAGGGAAGATCAGATAAAGCAGTAGAAGATGAATGAATGAATGAATGAATATATATATATATATATATATATATATATATATATATATATAAGTGAAGATATAAAGTTTATCAGCAGGACAACAAATGGGACGATTGTATTTGGCCGAGGTGTGCATCATTTAATTGGATGGTGCTTGAGTTGAGATTTGGTGCGTCAGTAAAACTAATGTTTGACGATTAAAAAAACGGTGAAGTTTATTCATTAATTTTTGTATCTGAGTAAAAATAGGAAGTTGTGAATAAATGTTCGTTGCATTGAAGGTTTAAATTTCACCTCTTTTTTATATTTATTTATATTTGGGGGGGAAAAAAACGGTTAAACAGAAATGTGCTGCCTTAATCGCGTGTTAATTTTATATACACACCCACACACACACACACACACACACACACACACACACACAGGGTGGCACAGAGATATGGGACATTTTGGAAGTAGAAAGTGCTGACCTTGGGATGTCTGCAATAGAATGGAACCAGTGCACGCTCAATTAGAACCCTAGTTATAATGGAGAAGTAGTGTGTGGCACAAGTGTTGGCTGTAAAGCCGTAAATAAGAATGGTATTAGTGTGAATTTTTTGGCATCATTACTGTGTCCAGTTTGCTCATTTCGAAGAAATTGGTTCAGCCTTAAAATGAGGACCCATATCAGCGCTGTTAACCCAATTTCGCCAAATTGCTAGCGTTGTCCTTGACTAAAGCCCTTCATAGTTGAATTAGTAACACTTGTGTTTAGCGTTACACCATATAGTTGAATCATGGGGCTGACGATGACAACAGGTAGTCGTAAAATGTAGACAAAGATATAAGAACAAAATGTAAAAAAAAAAAAATGTACGTATAGAAACAGGATATAAATGAAAATGTGAAAAGATTGATGTTAAAGGAAAAGGCCGAAATTGAGAGAAAAATATACGTTTATGAAGCAAAACCTATTAGTGGGGACATGGACTTATTCTGACCTACATACAAATGTTCTGACACTGTAAGTAGGGTGTCTGGAAACTCTATCGAAGGCTAAAAACCAGAAAAGCTCCGAGACCTAATATAAAGCATCTGGCCGCTGCTGTTACAGACACGAGTCTCAAGAGATTGATGGTTCTGTGAATAAAGGCCTGTTGTTCTGAACCAACTGGCCTGAAAGCTTGTAAGAGATTAGTGTTGAAGGGGTTTTAAAAGAGGTCCTGATTCCCCGCGGTTCACTGTTCAGGCCAATAGGTCCATTTTTTTGTCATCAAACGCCTTGGTAGTCCAGAGATCAACATTTGAGGACATGGATATTTGCTCAGTGTTCATCACACTTATAGTTAATTGTATACAGATGCAGATTTAAACAGCTGATTCACTATTTTACTACTATTTTACTTTACTTCACTAGTTTTTGTCGAGGTTTTCAGATACTCTTAGTCTTTATTGAAATGCAGTATAACTGAGTCAAATGTAAAATATGTGCTCCGTCTTGTGGGAATCCTTTTGTTTAATTCTGACAAAATCTATTTTTAGATAAAAAAAAAAAAGAGAGAGATTTTATCCAGGTCGAGTGAGAGATTCATTTGAATAACCTGCTCCGATTCCCTCGTGGCTTTAATCAGGATCCAGCTCAAATGAAAGACACTTTGATCCGAAACTATTCCAAAGTATTACGTACAGATAGTAGATACATCCACGCTAAAACAGTACGTTTCACATTCAAATCTGTGTATAAATTGTCCGAGGCCGTGTGTTGCTATACAATTCTAACATCGTGAACAGACACCATAGACACTGGTAACAATGCAGGCCTATAGGGGTGAGATTCAAACTTCCCAGTATGACGTCCTCAAGCTTGATTCCGATTTAGATTTCGTTTGTGTCCACATCTCTGAGGAGCTGACCAGGCACCAGTACACTGTAATTCTGGTTATAAAAATGGAGAAGGGAGAAATGGTTATAGAAATGGAGAGATCTTAAGTGCCGCATCATTCAAAGGAACTGAAACGATATCATCAAGCTAGTAATGGTCGCTGAGGATCATGTACACGAGGGTCCTGCGGATGAAACCCAGAGAAAAGACAAACGGAAATGCCCAGGATGTGACGGTAGAAATGGGTAGAGAACTGGGGCCCTCGGGGGCGGGGGGTATTGGAAGGGGATGAAGCCCTTTGGAGTGTCCTTTGGGCATCTTGAGTTCAGGTCAGGCACACATCAGTGTAGTACCAAATGTCCTTGCGGATGAAAGGCCACCAAAATCTCTGCTGAACCCTGGGGTCCTCAGGGTGGCAGAGGACAGGGGAATTGTACCACCACTGGAGATCTTTCCGACTGGAATGGTGGCACCGCTGGAAAGTTTTCTGACTGGAGCTGTTAGGGCACAAAGGGTCTCTGAGGTGGGCAGTCCTCGGGCAAAGGGTGTCCCTCAGAGGCCTACTGCATCTTCCTCTTGAGTCTTAGCCTAAGGGTGTATGGTATCATCAGGGGAGTGTAGGCGGAGCAAAACGTCAGTCTTCCCATTCCCAGATTAGGCCTATAGGAGAGGGGAAAAGTCGAACCGTCGGAAGACCGGTCACCCGCGAGCTCGGCATGGGTTCAAGCGCTCGGCAGGACCTCCACGTTAATAGAATGGAATGGAATCTGTGGGAGGTCCATCAGCACAAGCAGAAGTTGATCGACCGGGGCCTACACAGGGTTGACCCGGGCGTTGGGGATACACTCACAAACATACAGTTTAATCAACTACAAACTGACTAAAATAAGGCTTAATAGTGAAATAATAAGTAATAGATGAATAACAAAAAAAAAAATCTCCAGGACTTGACTATAGTGCTTGACTAGATGATTCGTGACTTATGTAAGGCTTAAGGGTGAAGTAATAAGAAGTTATAGCCAGGCGAGGGAGTTTGCTAGAGTTTGTATGAAAATAAAATGTGGTGCAACCCCTTTTGTTCCAGCAGTACATATCCAACGTGTGTAATAACTGTATATAACTGTAATAACTTTATTCTCCTATGAATCTATTTAGAATTTCCTTCTTACAATGCCGTAATGCCGCTGTAACCTTGAACTAGACACCAAACGCCAATGAACTCACTCCTATTGCATAGACCCACCAACAGTACTCAGGGATTTGTAGAAGTTTATGCAATGCTCTAGGGGATGCGCTCACAAACAAAGTTTAATCAACAACAACCCGTCTAACAAGGCTTTAGTCTGTGGTACAACCAGGGTTTATGCAGACTAGATGAACGGGTCCGGTCCCTGACATCCCGTTCCGTGCGAAGGTGCAGTGTACTCTAGCGTTTCCCGTACCTTTGGGAAGAATGCAAATATTTGAAGCAAAATGTACATCGTATTTGAGTGCGTTTTTGTTTCAGTGCACATAAGCACGAGTTCCTGACGGATCGCAACAACTGCCGTCCCGCCAAAACAGCAACGAAATGCTGATGTTCCGGGGGACAAATTAGTATAAGAACGTCGTTCTTGGTTAACATAAATAATACTTAGTTTCTTTTCTCTAAAAACACTGTTTAAATAACTTGTGTTTTTAGCTGTAAAAGTCCAGGCCATAATTCATCCTGCCCCAGTGTACTCGGGTCTATTATTTTCTCTTTTCTTTAGACTAGTTCATAAAATATAACGTCAATAGATATTCTCTTTAATAAAGTCGTTGCTGAAGAGTTTATCAACCTCGTTCAGTCTGAAGCAGGCACCACTGTGTCTTCCTTTCTGTTGTTTCGATTCGGTCCAAAACAAATGTTTACCCTGCACGGCAGATTTTCCGCGCGGTATTATTACTGCGGATCTCTGCCGGCATCTCAAGATCATCGAGTGCCATCTGCTCCTCCAGCGGTCTGGGGGGGGGAGTCTGCATAGAAGATTCTCCCGCCACAAGCTGCAGAAGTTCCATGATTGCCTGCGATTGACCGGAATAGATATGCAGGTGGCATGTCATCGGACAATTCTGTATACATCCACAAATACAAGGGCCAAACAAGATCATAACAATCAGGGTGATAATAAAAGGACCGTCGGAGACAATAAGGGATGTCCAATACCCAAACCTGTGCCACAGAAAAGCCCAGGTGTCTCAGCCTTATTCATCTGCTTTTAAGTGGTCAGAGACGTTCTTCGTCTTATGTAAGGCCCACCTCAGACGCCTGAGAGACTTTAGACTGCCCTCTAAGGTGCTCAGGACCAGGACTTTTACTCCTGCACCATAGAGAGCATCCTGACGGGAAACATCGCAACCTGGTTCGGGAACAGCACCGTGCAGGACAGACAAGCCCTACAGAGGGTGGTGCGATCAGCTGAGCGCATCATCCGAACTGAGCAATTCTATATTTTCTATTTGTACAGCTAGATTTTTTGATATTTTTCTTATATCTTTGTTATATCTTCCTATAAGTGTATATTTTGTATTTTGTATTATACAGATATTTTATATTTTATTCTTTCTTAGTTAAATTTGTTCTTCTTAGTTAAATTTGCTTCTGTTTTAATATTTATTTCCTATAGATATTCTTTCTCAGTTAAGTAACTTTTTTATATTTTTATTTTATATTATTCCTATTAATAGTCTTGTTTTTAAGGTCAGGGCAGTTGTCTAAGCATTTCACTGCATATCATACTGTGTATGACTGTGTATGTGACTAATAAAATATGACTACAGCTATGGGTGGGGATGTGAAAAATCCTCGCACGTTTCCGTCCAGTACTTGGAATGGACCATGGTAGAGTTTGTCCATGCGTTCAACCCTCCCGAACCCTTGTCTCCTCATGCGGCTCTTTACGAGAGCAAAACGATCGTTCTGAAGCTGACTGTATTCCTATTTTAACAGTAACTGCTCTTACCATTTAGACCAACGCACCATCATGTACAATGATTTCAAAGATCCTAGAAATTACACTGGGGTAATCTGAGCCACCTGCCCGGGAGTGCCCCCCCCCTCTCTGCTTTGCAAAAAGTTTTCATCTTCTCGCCGTGCCTCAGGGGGTTTTTCTCCGGGTTCTCCGGTTTCCCTCCCGGTCCGAAAACATGAATGTAGGTTGAATGGCACCTTGGAAAATTGTCTCTAGTGTGTGAATGTGAGTGTGTGTTAGCACCCCATACAGGGTGTATCGGGCCTTGATGCCCAAAGGCGCCTGAGATAGGCACAGCGACCCGAGGGAAGATCGGATAAAAGCTCTAGAAAATGAACGAATGAATGGAAATGGTGTTCAGGGTGGGTATAATTAAAGGTGTGGCACTTTGATAAAAGTAGTGAGTCTGTGTTTGCGAGGAATATACACATTTTTGTTAAAGGTAGACAGGAAGCCTCGGGTTACCAGCCCGAGGTGACGGCTCGGGAAAGCAGGGAGAAATACACAGACTATCTGCAGTGACGGGGGATCTTGTTAAACGGTGAAATACAGAGGCGAAGCTTGGTGAAGCTGTGTCTCGACAGTCTTTGTGGAAAGTGTTTGCGCCCCGATCACTGTTCATCGCTGTACGCAGACTCTTCATGCATTCCAATCCTATGGACTAACATTTACACGCCGATATTGACTGCTTCCACTTTAGGTGAGTGACGGGTATTTTATATCCAATGGACCAAGAACCTAATCTTATACTGCTTTTGCCCCCCCCCCCCCCACCTCAAAGCCCGAGGCCCTACACAACTGCCTACAGTGCTTATACTCTGATTTCATGGTTCCTTCTGTTTTCTGTACTGTCAGGTACAAGAAGAGAGACTGTAGTATTTACATATTAGTGGTGCACACACACTATGTCTGTCTGTCTGTCTATCTATCTATCTGTCTGTCTGTCTATCTATCTAATATTTTAAGTGAATCAAGACAGGATTTCGGGGTTGGCACTGTGGCTTAGTGATTAGCACTTTCGCATCACACATCCATCCATCCATCCATCCATCCATCCATCTATCTCTATCTATCTAATATTTTAAGTGAATCAAGACAGGATTTCGGGGTTGGCATGGTGGCTTAGTGATTAGCACTTTCGCTCCATCCATCCATCCATCCATCCATCCATCCATCCATCCATCAGGTGCCAAATAATGGTAATGATGATGCAGGCACACCAGCACTATGCATGTATTTTTGGCAGAAATGAACAGAAGTTGCAAACGATGCAGGTGCTAAAAGGAAAAAAACAAACAAACAGGCAACGACAGTCGTGAATATAGTCATGACCAACAAACGCTATAATGTATTTTTATTTTATTTTTTTGTCCTCTGCTTTGGGAAAGCAAATGTACTGTGTGATATATTCAACGTGTGTTCCCATGGATTTTGTTGGAAAACCAAATTACCTCATTTGAAATGATTGATGTTGGTTTCATTCATTCATTCATCTTCTACCGCTTTATCCGATCTTCCCTCGGGTCAGCCTGTGTCTATCTCAGGCGTCTATGGGCATTAAGGCAGGATACACCCTGGATGGAATGCCAACCCATCGCAGGGCACACACACACTCTCACATTCATACACTAGGGACAATTTTCCAAGGTGCCAATCAACCTACCGTGCATGTTTTTGGACCGGGAGGAAACCGGAGAACCCGGAGAAAAACCCCCTGAGGCACGGGGAGAACATGCAAACTCCACACACACACATGGCCGAGACGGGAATCGAACCCGGATCCCTGGTGGTGTGAGGCGAACGTGCTAACCACTACGCCACCGTGGATTATCACTGGATAATTATTAGTTTTGCAAATTCTGTAAAGTGTAAAATTCAGATAAACATTTTGAGCATTTTGTATTATATTTGAATGTAAAAAAAAAAAAAAAAAAAAGTAAATGTACTTTTTTTTTTTCTACTTCCGGCGCATTCTACAAGAATCCCTGGTCCTCTCACCATATAATCGTATGATTATCAGTGTTCTCCGTATCACCCGTCAGTGGTTGCAATGTTATGACTGATGTAAATATTTAATTATCCACACAACTCGTAAGAAATTATAGTCTTCCCCGGCCCACGTTCCTATCCGAGATGCGCGTCGGTGTAAAACGATATGTGTAGTTAATAAAACACAGGACACGTGGCTGCTGCTTCACCATCACGGTCTCTATATTTCCTTCAGAACGAATACCGAAAGCACTGCCGCCCATTGTGTGATTAGCGCACGCGGTACACAGGCTGAACTCGACATGAGCTGCTAAACATCCAAAAACAACAACATATTCACAGGATATATATAAAGGATTTGCTCCTTTAAGGCCGCATTCTTCTTATATTTACACGAATGTCATACCTGCTGAGGGAAGACGTGCATAGTTAATAAAACCCATCACACCCAGTGTGTGTGTGTGTGTGTGTGTGTGTGTGTGTGTGTGTGTGTATTTCCCGAGCAGCACAGCATCTCCCTAAACAGGTGAAAATTTCCCGAAGGGAAAAGAATCATGCAATCAGGGCATCATTCAAGGCTGAGCAGGGAACATTAATCATCACAGATAAGTGTGTTTGAAAAATACATTAAGTTCAGTATTACTCTGCTATGAAGTGTTTGTTCGTTTCTTTTTTTTGCTTCATATTTTATAAACTACCACTTTAGAAAAGAGCCTTTATTTGTCACATGTACATTACAGCACGGTGAAATTCCTTCTTCACATATCCCAGCTTGTTGTTTGGTAGTTGGGGTCAGAGCGCAGGGTCAGCACCATGATACGGCGCCCCCCTGGAGCACAGAGGGTTAAGGGTCTTGCTCAAGGACCCAAGGGCGGCAGCTTGGCCATACCGGAGCTCGAACCCGGATCTTCCGATCAGCAGCCCAGAGCCTTAAACCACTGAGATGCACCCCCCTCCTCACTATGCTTCTTCCCCCAAAGGCAATTTTAATGATCTTATAGGAGGTTCATCCTGCTCTCAAGAAAATGGACGTAACAAAGTCCGCTGTGGTGGAAAGAGAGAGACCGGCACCAAAGATCATTCTTTTACTTTTGTCAGGATCACCCAGACTCGTGCTGCTCACTTCCGGTTTCACGGTGCAACCTTTCGGGTCGGTGGGGGCATCCTGTCGTTTGTCCGTGTCGGCATGGTATTTCTCACATCTCGCCGGCTACCCTGGTCCCTGGGATTAATCTTGCCACCCTGTTTCCTGTTGCCCTCTCGGGTCCTTGTTCTTCCCTGCCTGTTTGGATTTCTGCTTTGTGGACTGTTTAGGTTTGTGTGTTGGCCTGCCCTGTTTTGGTTTTTGTCTCTGCCTCTATTGCTCTGATATCCGGTTTGCACTTTAGACCTGTTGCTCTTTTCGCCATTATTAAAAGACTGATTATTTGAACTCTGTATTTCATCCTGTATGTTGCATCCTGAAATGTGGCTCTTCTATTCGCCCAGCCTCTCAGTTTCTTTTACTTACTCACCCCGCTTCTTTCCTCTCCTGTACTATCGCCAGGGCTCATCCGCAGTCTCGTGGCTCGGACACCCACGTCGGCACAATCTCCTCCGGTGTCACTCGGAACACTTTTCTTCCTTTAGCACTCGCTTGAGTTTCCTTGTGGTCCGGCACACTTGTTTCCTCGCGTCCACCTGAGTGACCGGCACGTCTTTCTCCCCCTCTTTTTTCTTGGTGGCTCTCTCCCTGCGGCTGATGTCTCGCTAATCTTTATTGGCCTTTCTAAACTCGGAGTGCAATGATTATGCTCATCTTACCACTGGTCCCGTCCGGCTCTCCACCCCCGGCACAATGTCAGTTGTACCATCAACTGGTGGACTCTGGTCCAAATCCGGATGATGCGTCCAGACGGACCGCAAAGTGTTTTCACATAATGAAATAAAGATATGCCGAATGCTACTATAAAATAATAATGTAATAATGTAATAAAATCGAATTTTATCATCAGGCTCATGAAGTTCAGCTCAGTAGAGCTATTAGGATCCCGCGGCGCCATAGGTCACGCAATTACTATGCTCACTGTTGCTATGGTCAGACGTGCAGTCAAGACAGCTCAGACCGATGAGCAGGCGAAGCCCTTCAGTGCAAAGCAATGACATTTTGAAAAATAAGGAAAATTGATGCTGAAAATTGAGTTTTTCAAGATGAATGGGTGGAAAAATGCACATTTATTCTTCCGGCATCAAGCTGTCGGAAAACACAACAAGCCCTTTACAGATGGGGAAATGGTAAAGGAGTGCATGGAGGTGTGTGCGTAACACTTTTAGTGTGATAGACAAAAATGATAGACAAGAACCGATGTAATTGAGGACTCGGGTGATCATCGTGATCTGGAACTCTGGGTAATAAAGTTCAGTTTCAGCAAAGGCAAACTGTTCATAAACAGTGTATGGATGTTGCTGAATCAGTGATTGAGAGCACTGTGTGTGTGTGTGTGTGTGTGTGTGTGTGTGTGTGTGTGTGTGTGTGTGTGTGTGTGTGTGTGTGTGTGTGTGTGTGTGTGTGTGTGTGTGTGTGTGTGTGTGTGTTTTTGGGGGATGTTGTTCATAGGCTGTAATGACTGGAGTTGAGATGCAAAATTGTACAGTGGTGAGAATTACTAATAATAACTTATAATAATATATAATAAACTCCTACACACTATCTTTAAACAGTAACACAATTCAGTAATGCAGGTGATTTATGAAATATTTGATATTGATATTACTATATATATATAATATATTTATATATATATATATATATATAATATGGTATTACACCGAAAGAGAGACCCGTCAATCTGTGAAAACACAAGGTCAATTGTTTACTGTTTAAAATCAATTGTTGTTTTTAAGAGTCAAGTGTCTTTACAGTAAAAAAAAAACAACTTATTTTTAAAAGAAGGTATACGATTCCAAGCCAAACTAGCTAATACGTGTTAATTCAATTGACAATTTAAGCCTAAAAAACGCCACATCATTATGGTTTCCGCTCCAGACCGGGGTGAAAATACAGTTCATGGAAAGTGCATTGTTGTTTTTTTTTATTTATTAAAACATTGTTGTGTGTGTGTGTGTGTGTGTGTGTATTACTTTATAACACGCTCAATAAAGGAATGCAGGAGGCTTCTCCTTATGCAATTTTCTCCTTATTACTTTTATTGCTTTCCCAGCTGTCATACGAGGTAAATATATGTGAAATCCACCTTAACCGCTTCCATTTTTCAATCTTCCCATGAGCAGCAAATTCACCTTAAATCAGGCCATGTGATGTTCAGGGAAATGCTGCGTTAGCATGTAAAATGTGAAAGTTCATGGCGGTACATTTATATATATTATATTACATTATATATTTTATATATATATATATATATATTATATTATATTACTTTGGATGGAGAATAAAAAAAAGCTACCAGAAATGTATACTTTTCAAGTTTTTAATATTCTAATCAACATTGCATAAAGAATTTGGATTATTAATATCCAATAGGCATAAAGAATAACTGTTTGTCCTTTACAAAGGGAGAGGAGGGGGGTATCTTAGTGGTCTAATACGCTGGGCTACTGATCAGGACGTCAGGGGTTTGAGCTCCGGTATCTCCAAGCTGCCACTCTTGGGTCCTTGACCAAGGCCCTTAACCCTCTGTGCTCCAGAGGTGCTGTATCATGGGTGACCCTGCTCCCAAAAAAAAAAAAAACAGCTGTGGAGATAGAATTTCACTTTGCCGTAATGTATATGTGACAAATAAAGGCGGTTCTATTCTCCTAAATGCATGTTTGTTAGTAATGAAAAGCATATTCTCGCAAAAGTTATTATGGTGTCTTAAATTGAACAAAAGATTTGGACACTAAACAAAATGTCTCCAGGTTACATATGTAACCATGGTTCCTCAAGGGAATGAGACGCTGCGTCACAATGCATTAGGAATGCTTCCGCAGTGTCGTACTGGCGTGGAATCAGTCCGTAGGAGAGATGTAATGTCGCTAGGGGATGACATCACCACTAGGTAGCTATTAAAACGCATGCATCGTGGCTAGAGTCAGGCTTCTGTATTGGTGAAGAAGAACCATGGTTACAACCTAGAGATGTTCCTCTTAAGGAACTCGTTGCAACGCGTTGCAAAGCTTTGGGAATGACGGTCTGACAATGGCACGATTGGTGCTAAGGACAGAGGGGGCAGGAGTGGCACTAAGGACGAGTCTATAAAATCTGACAAAGGTGAGAGGGTTAGACAAGCCTGGTGCAGTGGGTGCAAATGTCTTGGAGTACAACTCCAGAGGACAGGGCCTTGGAGACTGCCACAGCTTGGGTGGAGTGAGGCTTGACCCCGAAAGGAGCATGGAGACCAGAGGAAGACACGATGGCGTCCACCCCCCACTGGCCTGTTTGCAGTTACACCTTCTTGAGGAGGGGGGGGGGGGTGTAGTAGAGGAAGAGCAATGCGAGCACTTGGTGCCCCGAGCACTGATCAAGTAAGCCACACAAAGGATGTGCATAAGTAGAAATGCAGGGCTGGAAGGTGTGTGTGGTGTGTGTGTGGTGTGTGTGGGTGTGTTTTTAAACATTTATGAAATTCACCACTTACTGATGCATGCAAGTGGTAATCCTGGACCAACCCACACAACAGCGCTTGTGACACAAAGAAGCCTAATGATGGCCTCAATGCATGCGCTTTCATAGCTTCCTGGTTGTGAGGTCATCACCCGGCAACGTCGCAGCTCTCCTACAGACTGATTACACATATGACCCAGAACCCACCCCCTCCCCCCCCCCCCCCCAACTTCCCTCCCCCCAATACTCTCCTCCGATTAATGACTCCGCCACACACTACAGAGACTGGGGACACAGGGACACTTCCACACTGCCATGGAGACCCATGCCAAATGAGATCCTGCCTTAATGCCCATAGACGCCTGAGATAGGCACAGACTCCCCGTGACCCGAGGGAAGATCGGATAAAGCGGTAGATGTAGAAGATGAAAGATCGGTAGAATGAATGAATGAATGATGAATGATCTTTTTATTCATATATTTATATTGTCTGTGAAGCAAGTCGTGGCAGAGTGGGCATAGCCAGGTGCCTTTTTTGTTTTCCTTCTCTAAACAAAAAGCACAGTGTTTTGTTAGTATGAGTGTATACAAAAAAAGTGTCGACAAGCGATATTTATTTATTTATTTATTTATTTATTTATTATTTATTTATTTTTACCCAAGTAAAGTTTTATCATTTTATATTTATTTTTTATTTTCAAGTCAAGAGGTTTTATTGTCATTTCCACCATATATAGCTGACGCAGTACACGGTGAAATGAGACAAGGACCCTGGTGCTACACAAAACAACATATAACGCAAACACAAGAACACAATGCTGAGGACTAGACTAAGTTTGTCCTAGCTACATAAAGTGCATCTGGTGCAAACAGCGCAAAGACAGAACAAGACTGTGTTGACAACACAAGGCCGTGCATAACAAACAAACTACAACACAATATCAAATAAAATGAAAAACACAACGACCCGTTACTGTGACGTCGTGCAAAGTTTCGTAAACATTGTAACACAGTTTGGCTGTTGTGAAAATGCACAAGTAGAGCAGCAGGAATATAAAGTGGATGTGAATAATGTGCATGTAAACAGTAACACTGTCAGTGACAGCAGTATATACAATAAACATGTAAAGGGCAGTAATGAAGCAGATAAATAAAGCAATGGAACGCTGTGTGTGTGTGATGTGTGAGTGTGTGTGAGTGTGTGTGAGTCCACTTTAGTTCAGTGCGTTGAGAAATCTGATGGCTTGAGGGGCAAAAAAACTATTGCATAGTCTGGTTGTGAGAGCCCGAATGCTTCGGAACCTCTTCCCTGACGACAGTAGTGTGAAGATTAAAATAAAGGTCAGACAGATATGCGCCGCCGCATTAATCGCGTGTTATTAAAAATAATGATTTTTGTTTTGACGGAACTAATTAATACATTAATACTTTTTTTTTTGTTATCTAATGAGAGAAAAGATGATAATGATCAGGTAAACAGGAATGTCTCTGTTGTCAGTCGTGTTTTACTTCAGTTGATTCTTTATATTAGCCTTATTTATAATTGCCTTCTACTGGGATTCGACCGATATGTTTTTTTGTTTTTTTTATTTCCAGGGCCGATGCCGATTATTACAGATCGAATGCACAGAGAAGCGATATTTTGAACCGATATTTTGAACCGATATGTGTCTGGTGTAAAAATGAAAATTTGTCAATTATTAATAACAAGCTCAATTTAATTGCAAGTCTAAATCTAATCTGGGGCACGGTGGCGTAGTGGTTAGCACGTTCGCCTCACACCGCCAGGGTCCGGGTTCGATTCCCGTCTCGGCCATGTGTGTGTGGAGTTTGCATGTTCTCCCCGTGCCTCAGGGGTTTTTTCTCCGGGTTCTCCGGTTTCCCCCCGGTCCAAAAACATGCATGATAGGTTGATTGGCACCTTGGAAAATTGTCCCTAGTGTATGAATGTGTGTGTGAATGTGAGTGTGTTTGTGTGTGTGTGTGTGTGTGTGTGTGTGTGTGTGCCCTGCGATGGGTTGGCATTCCATCCAGGGTGTATCCTGCCTTAATGCCCATAGACGCCTGAGATAGGCACAGGCTCCCCGTGACCCGATGGAAGATCGGATAAAAGCATTAGAAGATGAATGAATCTAATCTCAAAGGAAGACTCGATTCAATTTATTTATAGAGCGCTTTTTACAATTTGTCCTCGTCTCAAAGCATCTTTACATAATGCTCATGTGTGAAAAGTGAAAATCAGTTTTGCCCTTATTGTTTCTTGTTGAGCCGAAGCGACGGTGGCGAGGAAAAACCTTGAGAGGAACCAGACTCAACAGAGAACCCCATCCTCATTTGGGTTGTTAGTGTTGTGTGTGGTTGAGGATGTTTGTATTCATGAATTTGAAGCATCATCAACGGGGGCGGAGTCACCAGGAGGTTCGGACAGGAACAGTGTAGAGGTGTCTGGATCACTGACAGCTCAGCAGTGGGACATGTAACTCAACGGAGAGAGAGAGAGAGAAAGAAGGAAAGAAAAGAGTGGTTAGTCACGGTCATGGTTGCAGTATGGGAGTGTGTATATATGTAGTGTCGAGTGCAGACGTGGACTCCGGCAGGATTAACTATAACAGCATATCTAAAAAGGAGAATCAGGGGGAAACACAGACATGAGAGCTTCCTGATGTGTAAACAAACAGTCACTCTCACCACCACCAACCTGAGGGATTAAAAAGACAAGTTAATTGTTTTCATAAATCCATTGTAGAAGATGTTGAGAAGACCACAACGAGCCTCCGTGCTGATTGGTCAGACTCGTGACTCCCAGCAATTCAGATTTGATTCAATTATTTCAGCCGCAAAAACAGAAAAAACAGGAAAGTACAGGACGTGTTTGTACTCTATTAGTCCTTTAGAAAACATTCCAGCATTCAGGATTCTTTTTACAGAGTAATGTGTGAACAAACCACATGACCTCTCGAGCAATGTCCTTTGGACAGAAGAGACCGAACCGGAGATGTTCGTCTGGAATAAACTGCACCACGTTTGGCAAAAACCCAAAACAAGAATAATGGCCGCGCTGTCGTTGAGTTGACCAGGAAGACCTCTGGACCACAAAGTATCCATTGAGTCAAATGTTTGGCTGAAAGTGGGTCATGCAACAGGACAATGATCTTGAACACACAGCACATCTGCAGGACAGCTGGGGAAAAAAAACAGAATGAAGATCTCAAGCCGACTGAAATGCCCTGGCAGGCACCTTCAGAGGGCTGTGCAGAAAGAGAAGCAGCGGTGTAAAGAACACTTCACAATGATCTGATATGCCTGATAGTCATACAGAATATTCATTCATTCATCTTCTACCGCTTTATCCGATCTTCCCTCGGGTCACGGGGAGTCTGTGCCTATCTCAGGCGTCTATGGGCATTAAGGTAGGATACACCCTGGATGGAATACCAACCTATCGCAGGACAAACACACACACACACATTCATACACTAGAGACAATTTTCCAAGGTGCCAATCAACCTACCGTGCATGTTTTTGGACCGGTCGGAAATCGGAGAACACAGAGAAAAACCCCCTGAGGCACGGGGAGAACATGCAAACTCCACACACACATGGACGAGACGGGAATCGAACCCGGACCCTGGCGGTGTGAGGCGAACGTGCTAACCACTACGCCACCGTGCCCCTCTGACTTCAAATTATTGCTGCTAAATAAGGTTCTATCAGCTTTTAAAACGCAGGGTTTTCATATGGTTGTGATTTGGGTCTCCTAAATCAAGCAAAGGCAACATTTCATACTAAAGCAACCAAAGACATCTTGTACATCTTGTACAACTTTGTGTTTTGCAGAAGAAACACAAATCGAGATTTCTTGTGAATATTGAATGGGAGTTGAATTTGGTTGGAGCCAAAGAGGTTCTGAGATAGAGGGAAAAAATATATGTGAAAATAAATTATATGGCAACCAACAATTTATGCCTACATCCGTTTCATTTGAAAGAAGTGCTGTATTTATGTGCAGGTGTATGGAGAAGGCAGGATGTTGAAGTAAAAAACACACACACACACACACACACACACATGCACACAGAGTCCCAATTTAGTGTCTGATGGACTCAATAAATGTTTTTTTTTTCCTCCCAATCATTTATTATGACTCACTGATGCACCGTTTGGCAGAAGTGAATTTAAAGTGACAGCAGCTGAATGGATGAACCGATGACACCTGGATTTATCTGTCAAGACTGTGTGTGTGTGTTTGTGTGTGTGTGTGTGTGTGTGTGTGTGTGTGTGTTTGTGTTGTGTGTATGAAGGAGATTAACATTGAAAGTTTCCCCCTATATTTTAATGTCTGATTTAATTCATACCTTCCTTTTCTGTTTTCTATCCACAGTGACATGTCATCGACTTTTCCCTCATCATGTTATTAATAACTTGTGTGTGTGTGTGTGTGTGTGTGTTGTGAATTGGGATAGTTATGAGCTTATAGGAAAATAAAAATCAGTTTTATTTAGATGAGGAGTTTTTCAAATCCATCACTCATCACTCCAGACATACACACACACACACACACACACACACACACACACACACACACACACTTCCATGTTATATTTTCCAAGTTAATTAGTTCCCGATACACAAATGCCGAACCAAAACCTCAACTTACACAAAACCCTACAAGGTGAGAATTCTAAAGGGTAGAAAAACTCCAATATGGATTCTTTTTCCGAGTGAATTTGTTGATTCAGGGGCACGGCGGTTTAGTGGTTAGCACGTTCGCCTCACACCGCCAGGGTCCGGGTTCGATTCCCGTCTCGGCCATGTGTGTGTGGAGTTTGCATGTTCTCCCCGTGCCGCAGGGTTTAGGGGTTTTTTTCTCTGGGTTCTCCGGTTTCCCCCCTCGGTCCAAAAACATGCACGGTAGGTTGATTGGCACCTTGGAAAATTGTCCCTAGTGTGTGAATGTGATTGTGAGTGTGTGTGTGTGTGTGTGTGTGTGTGTGTGTGTGTGTGTGTGTCCGTGTCCTGCGATGGGTTGGCATTCCATCCAGGGTGTATCCTGCCTTAATGCCCATAGACACCTGAGATAGGCACAGGCTCCCCGTGACCCGAGGGAAGATCGGATAAAGCGGTAGAAGATGAATGAATGAATGAATTTGTTGATTCAATTGAGCCAATGGAGTTGATTCGAATCGAACTGCCTGAATCGTGTTCTTTGAACTGAATTGAATAGTTTTAAATCTTTACCATTTCCTTTTATAAAGAGTCATTTTAATATGTTATGCTTTTTGAATGGAATAAGACAAATTTCTATACGATTATGAGGACCATTGAAATGAATGGCCCCGCGGAATTTTATAAAATAAAAGAACATATTTATACATTCGTCACCATTTATACATTATACTCACATTCTGTGTACTTGAATGCTGTGTTAATACAGAGACTCGTTAGCTAACAAAACTCATTTTCTCTATTTCCACAGTATATCCAATGGTCTGGTGCAGGAATGTATATTTCAGGGATGTGCGCGCGCGCGCGTGTGTGTGTGTGTGTGTGTGTGTGTGTGTGTGTGTGTGTGTGTGTGTGTGTGTGTGTGTGTGTGTGTGTGTGTGTGTGTGTGTGTGTGTGTGTGTGGTGTGTGTGTGGTGCGCGCCGCGTGTAGACACATCAGCACTTTTCAGGCAAGTCTTTTTTTGTGTGCGTGTCACTGAAGGAAATTCTGCTCATTCAGCCACAAGAGCATTAGTGAGGTCAGAAGCTGATGTCGCATGAAGAGACCTCACGTTATCTTAAAGGTGATCAGTGGGGTGAGGAGGTCAGGGCTCTGTGCAAGACTTCCTCGAATAGATCCTTCACACATACTGTCTGCATGGACTTTGTTTTGTCCACTGGGCCTCCACTGGACCAGTGTTTGAGGTTATTGAAAATTTGACATTGTTTGATGTTAAAGGTCTGAATTAGCTTTAAACTGAAGCCTGGGCCTAAAACCATTATTTGCCTCTACGTGCCCTGCAGATTAAATGGAGCCCAGAAAGGCAGCGCTGGGAACGTTGAATTAACATTTCTGCAGTCACCCCCTCCAGGAAGCCTATGAGGTGATAGGCATTGTGGAGATTGTGGAGGGCAAATGGGTACCGGTCCTTAATAGTGATGGTGTTGAGGTGCTCATGGAGATAGGGATGATAAGGAAGGGATTGGTGCAGTGGGTGACCCAGTTGAGAATGTGGCCGGCGAAGGCATGGACCAGCAGTTGTGTTGGGGAATGGGACAAACTCAAGAGCAAGCTCCTCCTTAACATTCAGCATCTGCCCCAGAGTCAACGAATACTGCTAAAGCATGGCAGCAGCCCTTGACATGAAGCCGAACTATGAGCAGAGGTTTGGAGGGGACTGTGAGGCCTTGCGCTGAAACAGGAGCCCTGTCTTTTGCTGCCATTTGTCCTGCCTCACCACAATACAGGCCTAAGGAACAACAGGCCTCATCAGCTGGGTCATGGAAAGGTGGTGGCAGACGATCTCTATGTGCTTTAGAGTCAGGAGTTGGGCTGGGCTACAACAGCCAAAAATATCCACCCTCTAAGTGAAATGATACGGCTGGTCGGGATGTCGGGGGGGGGGGGGCATTTGGAAGTTCTCAACCCCCCTAGATGGTTCTTGACCTTGATAGAGAGTCACTTGAAGGTGTCATAGAGAGCTTTGGAATTCCACTCGCTGCCACATCGGTATGGAAGTCCGTTGCATATTTCTTGCATATTCAGCAATGGATCTCCTGCCTTGCACGGTCTGGAACAGGGACAGTACGGCATCTTGCCAGGGTGTAGCCGAGTCGAGGATCTTGTGTAGCTCTTCGGAAAAAGGCATGTCAAGAGGCACAAACCAAGGAATGGCTTTCCCACTCTGCAGGGAGCCACTGTTTAGACTTGCCCCACAGTAAGGAGATCACATCTGGATCTTTCATCTGGAAAAGCAGAAGCCGGAAAGGATATTTCTCATCTTAATAGGAACAATCCGCATTACACGAGTTGTCCTGCAAAGCACTCGTCAAAACAACTTTCCAATAAAAAAAATATAAATATAAAAATGTCAGCAAAATTACTGATTTCCGGAAAAATCTATTTAAATTTGTATAAATAAATACAAAAAAAAAAAAAAAAATATATATATATATATATATATATATATATATATTCCCGTGTTGATATATATATATATATATATATATATATGTGTGTGTGTATAGTAAAAATGTGTAAAATATGAATATATTTATATACTTCTTTATTTGTATCATTCCTATTATACAATTTTAGACTGCTCGGAAAACAAGCCCCGTGTCATTCATTCATTCATCTTCTACCGCTACATCCGATCTTCCCTCGGGTCATGGGGAGCCTATCATGGATAGTGTGCCTATGTGCCTATGGAATGCCAACCCATCGCAGGACACACACACACACACACACACACACATTCATACACTAGGGACAATTTTCCAAGGTGCCAATCAACCTACCGTGCATGTTTTTGGACCGGGAGGAACCGGAAAACCGGAGAACCCGGAGAAAAAAACCCCTGAGGCACGGGGAGAACATGCAAACTCCACACACACATGGCCGAGACGGGAATCGAACCCGGACCCTGGCGGTGTGAGGCGAACGTTTTAACCACTAAACCACCGTGCCCCAGCCCCGTGTATAGAATAATTTACAATCACAGAGAGCACATCAGGTTCTACCTCAGTATGGGATGCAGTTACACTTGGTATCATCTCTGGTATCTGCCACATTCATCCTACCGACTCCTCAAATCCGCATTCCAGTCTGGTTATAACACTTACTCCTTCTCTTCAATGGGATCGATCCTGTTCCTTTTCTATTTTTTTTTTAAAGGATTTTACGTTCTTCATTCCAGTGTGTTATGCAGGCACACCTTCGCTTAGCGTCACGCTTCATTGTGGTCCCACAGGATCACGAGAAGGCGATGAATAGCAGGACCCTACGAGGCACACTTTCTACTTCACTAATGACATTATTCTGCAGTTAGGCCAAAGCTTTTTTTAACAGCCTCTTGCCAATATTCAGCTCCAGCAGAATTTGGGCATTGATTAGGTTCATTATTCATCTCCAGGTGCTTGGCTTAAAAAAAATAAAAAAAGAAGTTTTCCCAGAGTTACATTTATGCAGTTTAATCTGTAAATGAAATTTATTAGGGAACATTTTGAATTTCTTAGGGAATTTATTTGAAAGATTAAAAAGGTCTTTGTGTCAAATCAAACTTCAAAATAAGGGAGTGATTTAATGGCCTCTTGACCTACCAGGTTTTCTATAAGACGGCACAAATCAGAAGTCAATGTGCAGCATTAACATGCCTTTTTCTCTAATATCTCTGCAAGTCAAGTCCGATCCTCCTCGACTCATTCATTCACTCATTCATCTTCTGCAGCTTTATCCGATCTTCCCTCGGGTCACGGGGAGACTGTGTCTCTCTCAGGCGTCTATGGGCATTAAGGCAGGATACACCCTGGATGGAATACCAACCCATCACACACGCTCACATTCACACACACATTCACACACAAGGGACAATTTTCCAAGGTGCCAATCAACCAAACATGCATGTTTTTGGACTGGGAGGAAACCAGAGAAAACAAAACCCTGAGGCACGGGGAGAACATGCAAACTCCACACACACATGGCCGAGACAGGAATCGATCCCGGACCCTGGCGGTGTGAGGCGAACATGCTAACCACAAAGCCACCGTGCCCCTCTCCTTGACTCTATAGTGGATAATTAACATTACCCCATCATCTCTGACTCCTCTTTAACCTGCAATGCTGGCTCAGCACAATGAAACACTTTATCATATACCAGTTTTGTAATACGCCGCATCTGCAGGTCACAGGGAGCAGCGACCTTTACAAGTCGTTATGCCCAATAGAGTTTGTCCTGTGTACATCGGGACATGTGCAACTGGGTACCATTCTGTAACATTCAAGATTGCACTATTATTACTTTTGCATAGGTTATTATTGGATAACAAAAATATGTACATTAGATAAATAGTTTTAATACCATACAGGTCCATAAATAGTCGTTAGCAAAAGCATTTATTAATGACTTCCATAGTTCAGCAGACCACAAAATAAGCCCTAAATAATGAGCCGACATCTACGTTGCTTGCCTTCTCTATGCATTTGCACATTCGCTATGCTATTTTTTTACCTGCATTGTCGTGAAATGACTGGTAATACCTTGTTTCCGAGAGTATGAAGCTCATTTCCTCAGCAACAGACATATTGTCAGAGATGAATGGAAAGCTGGGACATCCTTGGCCAGATTAGATCCATTTGGAGTATTAACTACGATATAGCAATCAATTTTGTTTTTTTATCCTTGACTGCTGAAGACTGTAGGACACAGCCTGTCTATGACGTGGTATTAAAGACTTCAAGACTAGCCCTGTTTACAAGAAAATAACAGCTTCAAAATGGTTCCCTTGCACATCGGTGCAGCGTTCCAAGGATTCCTGCCACTTCTGGAACGAGTCCTGGAATTTTCCAGACATGTCCAGCAACTTTTGCGTTTCGCACTGGAGGCCCGCAATGGTGTCAAAACTGCTCAAATTAGCATTTGAAAAGAGCCACCGATATTCTAGAAAAAACAAAAATGCATTTTTATCGTTCCATTTCTTGGAAATTGCCTGCCGATGTTAGGCTGCACAGAACTGGGTCCTGTCGCACTCACCCCTGTCATCGCAAAGTGCTTTGAAAGACTGGTCCTAACCTACCTTGAAGGCTGTCTCCCACCCTGTCTGGACCCGCACCAATTTGCCTGTCACCCAAACAGGTCAACCGAGGACGCCATTTCCACAGTACTTCATTCTGCCCTGACTCACCTGGACAACATTGACACTTACGCAAGGATCTTGTTTGTTGATTTCAGCTCGGCTTTTAACACATTTAGCCCTTCTATGCTAATCTTATATCTGAGACGGCTTGGCATCAGCACACATCTTTGTTATTTGGACCCTGGACTTCGTTACGACCAGATCACAATCTGTATGATCGAACACCTTCACGTCCTGCAATCTCACTATCGGCACTGGGGTTCCTCAGGGATCGGTATTGCCCCCTTTCCTATACTCCCTTTCCCCCCCCAATGCCTGTCTTTGGCATTGGGGGGGAAAACAGCGTTGTTAAAACAGCGTTGTTAAGTTTGCAGGTGACACCACAGTGGTAGGCCTGATCGATGAAAAGGTTTACAGGGAGGAGATCCAGAACTTGGGTGCATGAGGTGAGGACGATAATAAACCAAGAAGACAAAGGAGATTTCAGAATGACACTTGCTCTCCCATTCACATCAGCAGATACTGTTGAGCTTGTTCCTAGTTCCTTGTAATACACATCTCGGAGGATCTCACCTGGTCTTTGAACTCTTCTGTCCTGATCAGGAAGGCACCACAGCGCCTGTATTTTACTGGAATACAAATTGGAGACACCATTTTACTGCGTGATGTTACAGAATCCATGAGAGCACTTGCTCTCCACAAACTGCATCACATTCACAAATGCAGATTCACTGCTTTGGCTTTTTTCCGTTCCACTAACGCCTTGTAATACACTGACCTTGACAGTTTATCACTCACCTACATTACTGGTCATTTGAACTCTTCTGTCCTTTTCTGATCAGGAAGGCACCACAGCGCCTTATTATTATTTTACTGGATACTGGAGAACTTCATACTGCGGTACCATTGAGAGCCTCCTCACAAACTGCATCTCACTGCAGATTCACTGCTTTGGCCCGTATAACGCCCTTGACATTGACATTTACAGGCATTTGACAGGCGCCCTTATCTAAAACGACTTACAACTGAGCAATTAAGGGTTAAGGGCCCCACTTGCTCAAGGGCCCACTAGTGTCAGTTGGCAGTGGTGGTGGTGGTGGTGGGGTGGGGTTGAACCCGTGATATTCTTGTCCAGAGGCCAACACTTTAACCACTCAGCTACCACTGCCCTTCAGAGGTTGGTGAACACCAGCCAAAGAATCAGCTCCGAAAACAAATCTCGGAGAACATTCACAAGAAATACAAAAGGTGCGAGGGGCATAATCAAAGATACCCCCCACCCCAACCACGGACTGTTTACACATCTCCCATCAGGCAGACGCTACTGATGCCTCAGAGCTCGCACAAACGGACTGAAAAATAGCTTTTTTCCCCCCTTTGGCTGTTTTCTGCACTGGACAGCTGATCATACATCTTTAACGATCACTACTACACTGTCACTTTTTCACTACTTATGATTATGCATCTTTGCACTGTCCATAACTACCTATCATTACATTACTGTATATGTCATTCATATCCATACAAGTACCATACAAACACGAAACTATGTATATACTCATTATTTCATTCCTTTGCACAGCTATATATATATATATATATATATATATATATATATATACACACACTAACACATATATATATATATATAATATAATATAAAAATATATATATATAATGTGTGTGTGTGTATGTATGTATATATATATATATATATCATATTATACATAGATAGATAGATAGATAGGTGTGTGTGTGTATGTATGTATATATATATATATATATATATATATATATATTAGCTATATATATATACCATATATATATATATATATATCATACATATATTAATTGTACACCATATATCTTTGTACATTATTTACTTTCACCTCTGTAATTACAATGCTATTAATTGTAAATAATCCACTTGTGCACTTCTGTTTAGACACTAATTACATTGCATTGGGTATGTACACGTATGTACACAATGGCAATATAGGTAAATCTAATCTACTCACCTTGTGATGCTGCCGTGTCTATGACAGAGACAATATTTCCAAGTGGACATTTTTTTTACACCATTATAGACCTGTTAAACACCAGTGAGGCGTTTTATTTTCATGAGTTCATGTTAGTTTGCGTACTACTCTACCTCAGTGAGCGTTCACACTACTTACATTAAAATATGATTTATTTTCATTGCATTGGAACAAATCCATTTTTTTTGCCCCAACACATACTGGTCGGCTCTACTGTAAATTGTTTGCCTTGTCTTTCTTCAAGGTTGTTTTTCTTTTTTCTCGTTTTCAATTTTGCTTTTGTTTCAGTTCAGTTTTGTGTAATTCCACGTCTGTTGTTTGTGTTTGTTTTCCGCGTCTGTTGTTTGTGTTTGTTTATGTTGTTTGATGTAGGTCCTGGGGAAACGTCGCCTCGTTTCACTGCGCACTGCACTGTATATCATTGAAATGACAATAAAGCCTACTTGACTCGACTACACTGAGAGTTACACTTCGCGCTTGCGTCGAACCCGGCCTTATTCCTTAATTTGTATTCCGGTGAAGTCTTAATTTCTCATCCCATTACGCTGTTTTATTCCGACGTGTTTTGCTTTCGCGAACGTACTGCTCGTTCCAGACAAATAAAAATAAATAATAAAAGCTGTAAACAGCTCATCAGCAAAGACCTTATCCTAGTTCAAGGCTTTCATGGTGCTTTTCTTCCTTCGATACATGCCTTCTGTGAAAATCCATTCATGCCCAAATGATTATCCTCATCTTCCTTTTCCAGGATGAACCAATTAAGCATTTACTTTAATTACAGCTGCATTGTCTTTTGAAACACTTATTTTATTAAAATGATAATGACATTATTATGCACTATGTAGTGGATATAACAAAACGCCTCATTGTTGTAATAGCAGGCTTTTTGTGATGTACAGCCAGAAATGAGGGGGGGGGGTCTTATTACCCATTAGAAGTTTGATCGACTTCCTTGTATTGTTAAATCAACATTATTTGAGAGAAAAACACACAGATTATTACTAGGGAAAAATAAGTGCAATAAAAAAAAGGGGGGAAGGGGAAGTTCATTCCACCACGGTGGTGCCAGAACCGATTTCTCTCTTACCCTGAGAGAAGGCGGAACCAATCGACACAGTGCTAGAATTGGAGTAAGTTTTGCAGGTAGGATTTTGAGGTTCTTTATAAAACTCTGGGCTACACAAGCTTTGAGCAGGATGGAACGCGTTCCTCGTATATAAAACTACCCAAACCTTTCTGGTTCCCCTATCTCTCAAAGATAGCAATACGTCAAGAGTCCTCTGTGTTCTTGCACCCAGGTGATGTAATAAGCATCCCGTAGACATCCGAACTGCCGAGCCGCTTATCTTCTTCATGCAGAGTGAAGACCGAACCACTTTCTATAAACATTCAACTCGCCTTTTATTTTCCCTCCTTGATAATTCCTCCCAGCATAGTTTTATACTGATGGTATCCTAAGGACCAATAACGGATAAATTTGGAAACGGTGTTTTCACTTAAGGGGGGCACGGTGGTTTAGTGGTTAGCACGTTCGCCTCACACCGCCAGGGTCCGGGTTCGATTCCCGTCTCGGCCATGTGTCTGTGGAGTTTGCATGTTCTCCCCGTGCCTCAGGGTTTTTTTCTCTTGGGTTCTCCGGTTTCCTCCCGGTCCAAAAACATGCAGGAATTTCCACTAAAGAAGGGAAAGCGAATCCATGTTTGTGCTTCAATGGAGAAAATGCTTTATGTCTTTAGTGTTATGAGGCGGCGTCGCTCATCACAGAGTACATACTGTATTATAGTTACAGCTGGGCCTTTGACTGGGCCTACATCATAATGCTGATGTAGCCCATGATGAAAATGAGTTTGACCCCCATCCCCCCTCCCCGCCTTAGCTGGTCCTAAACCCATCCTATCGAGTCTATGATTTCCTCTACATATTTATTAAATCTGCCTGAATCTATATTTTTATCATTATAATACAGTGCGAC
Organism: Kryptopterus vitreolus; assembly: GCA_030449085.1. NCBI lineage: Eukaryota > Metazoa > Chordata > Actinopteri > Siluriformes > Siluridae > Kryptopterus > Kryptopterus vitreolus. Next base: position 6,734,045 of record JACRUU010000021.1, read on the forward strand.
ATAAAATCCATCACTGTATGCTGGACTTATAGCCAAAATATTAGGGACAATATTTGGAAGCATTTTTCCAGCCAAGTGCTAACTTCTTAGCAGATGCACACAATTGTGTATGATGTCTCTGGATGATCTCCATGAAGATGTGTTTTATATGGGTTGAAGAGGAAAATATCCTGTGATGAAATCTAGCAAGTCGGACTGCACGTCACTAAAGGCTGGTTTATATTTCTTAGCCGATGCCGTTGCGAACATTTATACTTCTGCGTCGCTCTGCGGTAACTCTAGGTGTAAACGCTAGGTGCCAAATGCCGTAAATGTACCAATGTATTGGAGTCCAGGGCAGCCATTGTTTGAAGGCTGCAGGGTTTGAAGGGAAATGGAATTTGAGGGACGAGGGAGGATTGGGAGTCTTCAGGGAAGTTCCAGCGCAAATTTCACAGGGGGGGGGTTTGGGGGCACGGTAATGGAATGACAATTCGCTTTAACGGCGGGGGGGTTTGGGAGGGCAGGGATGGTGTTCTGGGATTTAATATGGCACAGATAGCTGACTTTTATTTATTTGTATCGGACAAACAGCAAATCATTCATTTGCTTAAGAGCCGTGTAAGTTTTAAAGCATGGCCCTTTCACAATCAAACCTTGTAGTGTAAATAGGAGAAAAAGAAGTGTATTTTCGCCGTTGGCCACAAATGATTGGTCACTTTCTAAAATAATACAGCATCTATTAATAAATCTACATGGATATTTGCTAATGCAATATGTTTATAAAAAGAATGCATCACCAAAATTATTTAAATACAGTCATCACATCATTAACTTCTACAAGTTCCGCATGTCTGGTAATATATTATGATTGGAGGAAATATTGCTAGATATTTTTGTGTTGTAATACTCTGCAGAGACACAATGCATTCATTATATCACACGAGCACTAATTGCTCCTCATTTGCACACCAAACACTGTTGCCGTTGCGGGTATCAGCAAGTTTTTTTACATATTTTTTACTCACACACACACACACACACACACACACACACACACACACACACACACTCCGATTAATTAGGGTCCCACAGTGATACAAGTTCTACAAGAGAAACAAATTACAACAATTTGTCACGATGCTCCCTGTGGTTATACACCGGGGTCATGTTTTTCTGTCCCTTTCTCTCTGGTGTGGAATGTAGAGAGCCATTATTAGTCACTTTGTTTTTGTTTTTGTTTTGTTTCGTTTTTTTTTTGAATGGGAAAAGCCGTACACGACACTCGTCATATGAGTACTGCAATTTGGACGATGAAAAGAGAGAAAAGTGTTTACATTTATTGTAATATATTATAACTGTTGAATTGCATTGTGAAGGGCACGGTGAATTAGTGGTTAGCAAGTTCACCTCACACCTCCAGGGTCGGGGTTGGAATCACGTCTCGGCCATGTGTGTGTTGAGTTTGCATGTTCTCCCCGTGCCTCAGGGGGTTTTTCTCCGGGTTCTCCTGTTTCCTCCCCGGCCCAAAAACATGCACGGTAGGTTGATTGGCACCTGGAGGTGTGAGGTGAACGCCTGTGTGTGTGTATATATGTATATGTATGTATATGTATATGTATATATATATATATATATATATATATATATACAGACGTGGACAAAATTGTTGGTACCCTTTGGTCAATGAAAGAAAAAGTCACAATGGTCACAGAAATAACTTTAATCTGACAAAAGTAATAATAAATAAAAATTCTATAAATGTTAACCAATGAAAGTCAGACATTGTTTTTCAACCATGCTTCAACAGAATTATGTAAAAAAATAAACTCATGAAACAGGCATGGACAAAAATGATGGTACCCCTAGAAAACACAGAAAATAATGTGACCAAAGGGACATGTTAATTGAAGGTGTGTCCACTAATTAGCATCACAGGTGTCTACAACCTTGTAATCAGCCATTGGGCCTATATATATGGCTCCAGGTAATCACTGTGTTGTTTGGTGATATGGTGTGTACCACACTCGACATGGACCAGAGGAAGCAAAGGAAAGAGCTGTCTCAAGAGATCAGAAAGAAAATTATAGACAAGCATGTTAAAGGTAAAGGCTATAAGACCATCTCCAAGCAACTAGATGTTCCTGTGAGTACAGTTGCACATATTATTCAGAAGTTTAAGATCCATGGGACTGTAGCCAACCTCCCTGGACGTGGCCGCAGGAGGAAAATTGATGACAAATCTAAGAGACGGATAATCCGAATGGTAACAAAAGAGCCTAGAAAGACTTCTAAAGAGATTCAAGGTGAACTTCATGCTCAAGGAACATCAGTGTCAGATCGCACCATCCGTCGTTGTTTGAGCCAAAGTGGACTACATGGGAGACGACCAAGGAGGACACCATTGTTGAAAACGAATCATAAAAAAGCAAGACTGGAATATGCCAAACTACATGTTGACAAGCCACAAAGCTTCTGGGAGAATGTCCTGTGGACAGATGAGACAAAAATCGAAGTTTTTGCCAAGGCACATCAGCTGTATGTTCACAGACGAAAAAATGAAGCATATCAAGAAAAGAACACTGTCCCTACTGTGAAACATGGAGGAGGCTCTGTTATGTTCTGGGGCTGCTTTGCTGCGTCTGGCACAGGGTGTCTTGAATCTGTGCAGGGTACAATGAAATCTCAAGACTATCAAGGAATTCTAGAGAGAAATGTACTAGCCAGTGTCAGAAAGCTTGGTCTCAGTCGCAGGTCATGGGTCTTGCAACAGGACAATGACCCAAAACACACAGCTAAAAACACCCAAGAATGGCTAAGAGGAAAAAATTGGACTATTCTAAAGTGGCCGTCTATGAGCCCTGACCTCAATCCTATTGAGCATCTTTGGAAGGAGCTGAAACATGCAGTCTGGAAAAGGCACCCTTCAAACCGGACACAACTGGAGCAGTTTGCTCATGAGGAGTGGGCCAAAATACCTGCTGAGAGGTGCAGATGTCTCATTGACAGTTACAGGAAGCGTTTGATTGCAGTGATTGCCTCAAAAGGTTGCGCAACAAAATATTAAGTTAGGGGTACCATCATTTTTGTCCATGCCTGTTTCATGAGTTTATTTTTTTACATAATTCTGTTGAAGCATGGTTGAAAAACAATGTCTGACTTTCATTGGTTAACATTTATAGAATTTTTATTTATTATTACTTTTGTCAGATTAAAGTTATTTCTGTGACCATTGTGACTTTTTCTTTCATTGACCAAAGGGTACCAACAATTTTGTCCACGTCTGTATATAGAGATATATCTTATATATATATATATATATATATATAGATATATATATATATATATATGTATGTATATATATATATATAAATATATATATGTTTCTCTCTTCATTAAGCACCTGAGAACAGAGTGCAGTCTGCACTTAATGATTGAAGATGACGTTCTATTCTAGTGAATGCGAACCGAAAATTCCTTGTCATGTTGCAGAGCTCTAAAAGAAAGCAAGAACCACTTTTAACACAGATGGACTGATAGAAAATCTGAAATCCAAACCTTTTACAGTGTGAAGAAAACAAGCCACAGCAACACAGAAAAACCCTGCTGTATCTTGTGCCTGTTTGTCAGGGATTATCTTTTGAGCGTTCCGGAGCCGAGAGTCAGGGACGTGTTGGATCTGCGGCTGTGAGATGTTTTCCCGTGTATCCGTTTCTTCGCGGTCCTTTCAGCAATGTGTGTGTTTGCCAATCATTTCATTCCATCAGGATATTTCGATGTCCTGCGCAAATGTTGTTCTGCAACATTTCATTAAAACCGTCAAACCATTTCCAGGGGGGCACGGTGGCTTAGTGGTTAGCACGTTCGCCTCACACACCGCCAGGATCCAGGGGGTTCGATTCCCGTCTCGGCCATGTGTGTGTGGAGTTTGCATGTTCTCCCCGTGCCTCAGGGGGTTTTTTCTCCGGGTTCTCCGGTTTCCTCCCGGTCCAAAAACATGCACGGTAGGTTGATTGGCACCTTGGAAAATTGTCCCTAGTGTATGAATGTGTGTGTGAATGTGAGTGTGTGTGTGTGTGCCCTGCGATGGGTTGGCATTCCATCCAGGGTGTATCCTGCCTTAATGCCCATAGACGCCTGAGATAGGCACAGACTCCCCGTGACCCGAGAAGATCGGATATAAGCGGTAGAAGATGAATGAAAACCATTTCCATTTACGTTTTTGGGCAGAAGCTCTTATCAGAAGCGATTATCTCAATCATACAACTAGAGGATGTTGTCCTAGCCACCTAGATTGCAATATGTGCTGTATAGCGCAAACCATGCAAAACTAAATAGTCTAAAACACACAACAAATACACAAAACACAAAATAGCACCAAGCAGTCTATGTTGTGCAGTATAATGTGCAAAATAGTGAAATGTAAAACAAAAAATGATGTGCAAAAAACAGCAAGAGCAGCAACGGTGAGTTGTGCAAAAGCTACTTGTAAACAGTATAATAGTACAGGATAACCAGTAAACATTCATTCATTCATTCACCGCTTTATCCGATCTTCCCTCGGGTCACGGGGAGCCTGTGCCTATCTCAGGCGTCTATGGGCATTAAGGCAGGATACACCCTGGAAGGAATGCCAACCCATCGCAGGACACACACACACACTTACATTCACACACACATTCATACACTAGGGACAATTTTCCAAGGTGCCAATCAACTTACGGTGCATGTTTTTGGACCATAGAACCTGAAGAAAAACCCCCTGAGAACACGGGGAGAACATGCAAAGAGAACATGCCAAACTCCACACACACATGGCCGAGATGGGAATTGAACCCGGGCCCTGGAGGTGTGAGGCAAACATGCTAACTACTAAGCCACCGTGCCCCGTGAACCAGTAAACATGATGATAATAAATATTGGACATATATAGTTGAGCATTCATCTATGTTGTAGTAGTAGGAAGCTTTTGGGTGTGTCTGTGTGTGTGAGTTCAGTTCTATACTGTGTGTGTGTGTGTGTGTATATGAATTCAGTTCCATTTCAGTTCTGTGTGTTAAGATGCCTGATGACTTGTTAGGGGCAGAATGCTTCAGAACCTCTTTCCTGACGGTAGTAGTAGTTGTGTGTGTGTGTGTGTGTGTGTGTGTGTGTGTGTGTGTGTGTGTGTGTGAGAGAGGGTTGTGTGTGTATGTGTGTGTGGTCGTTCACAATACAGTTCTCAATGCAGTTTCTATGGATGCTTTCGATAGTCCCTCTGTAGAACATGGTCAGGATGTGTGTGTGTGTGTGGGGGGGGGGGGGCTGGGGGGTTGTCAGATGGGCTGCTGTGCTTTGCTTTATTGCTGATGGACTTGTTGTTGAGTGACCGAGTGGTGTTCTCCCCCAGATGAACACCAAGGAATTTGGTGTTCTTGATGATTTCCATGGAGGATCCATCGATGTTCAGTGGAGAATGGCCACTCAGGTTGTTGCCTCAACACCAGGCTGATAGATGATGTACCTCCTCTCTGTATGCTGACTCGTCGTTCTTGCTTGTAAGACCCATCATGGTCGTGTCATCTGCGAACTTGACGATATAGGTTGAGCTGTGCACTGTTGGGGTAAACACACAGACCTGAGGGGGCCCCAAGGTTAATTCCCAACACTGGGTTATGGATTACAGATTAAAAATGACCCTTTTCAAAATGTACTTTATAAAAGTAAACTAACTGATTGCATATGATTACCTACATTCGTCCACTAGGTGGCACTTTACGTTCTAAGGAAAAAACGGGCGGTTTGTGGTACATGCTTGTTACGATTCACTATATTTTTCTGTCATGTTACTCCCTGCGCATACTTCGACACTGAGAGCGCCACTGCCACCCACTGTAGTGGATGTGCAATTATACTTTATTCCGGTACGGCAAAAAAAGCATATTCCCAGGGGTCACGCGCGTCCCCACACATACTCCCCAACACTGGCGGTGATGGAGATAGCTGTTCCTGATCCGGACTCACTGAGGTCCAGGAGCCACATGCAGAGGGACGTGTTCAGGCCCAATAGGCTCGGCTTTACGATCAGATGTTAAGGAATTATTGTGTTGAACGCTGAAGTCTCTGAACAGCACTTGAGCATACGTGTCCTTGTTATCGAAACAGATGGGGGCGATCTTTTTACTTTTCTCCGACTCGAATTTTATACATTACATCTCTCGCGCTCTCGTCTCCTACCTTTTTCGCTTGGAGCTAGAGTGGGGAGAAGAATAAAGCAGGAAATGGGAAAGAAAAGAAGAAGAAGAAAAAAAAAAAAAGAAAAGTCATCGCGAGCTTTTCCTCCACATCTAAGGGTCAGTCTTTTATCCGTCCCCTGTAGATGGCCTACACTTTAACATCCTTTACACCTACTCTCTTTCTACATCCTCCATTCTCTCTCTCTCTCTCATTTCAAAACGCTGTTCACCCTGTATCCCGATTGAGAAATCTTCTCTCTCTGATGCCGACTCGTGAATAGCTGCAGCTCTCTCGAACGCTAAGGCCTAAATGCCATCCGTGTCTGTGATCACCGTTGCTGATTAGTGATGCACGGTGACTAGTATGGGTCATTATTCTCACTGCCATTTCCTTTGTATTTCTCCTCCCTGGAAATCCCTGTACTCACTGCTCCCCCTCACTGGCCGGTATAAGCAAGTACACTCTGTCCAGCAAACCAGTCAGAGCCCCTTCGAAATCTTCATAATGTTCTTTATCCTGGAGCTACACCAATGGAACCAATATGAAAGGAATTACACAATAAATGAGTGGACGAAACGGGCGTTAAAATAAATGCGGCATTCCAAAACGGACATTTGGTCTCTAACGGAAAGAATTTCGCAATTTCAGATTTCTGGCCTCCGCCAATCCCAGCGCACAAACTCTAACCACCCGCACCTGTCTCCAATCATCCCCTCCAATCTGTCCGTCTCTCTCACCGCACCATCCGGGTGTCTGATCTCATCAAGACACGGCCTGAACCTCTGTCCTGTGTATACCAACGTCTGTATTTTGCTCTTCCTACAGATTCCTTCGAGATCCCCCTGTTTCCTGTGCCCGTCCATTTCCTGTCTGTCCGTGCACTCCAGTATTCCAGTTTCTATCGCTCTCCCTTGGTTCTCCCTCCTATCTGCTGTTATACTAAATAAAGACCTGTCTAGCGTGAACTCTGTCTCTGAGTCATTACAAGCAAGATGTGATCAGACCGCCTCACCCTGTTGGAAGTGGAAGCATGAAGGTGTTGGGGTTGTTTCAGAGAATGGGAAGGTTTCTTGTACCTCCCATTCCATACTTCACCATACACCATGCAATTCTATCTGGACTGTAAAGACCAAGCAGACAATCTGGAGTGTTCCCTATGATGACCAGTCATCACACCTGAATAGTATTTTCTCTTTAGCTGCAAATAGTGAAGAACACCTTCGAGGTAAAACAGTATCTCGTATTGCTGAAGTGTTGCTGAGAGGGTGTAAAGCTGCTGTTCACGCATAGGGAGGAATTTTCAATGAAATTAAAGTGGAACATCTGGACATATTACAGATTTTGTATCGTCAGAATCTTCAGACTGTTATGGTACTGAGTTTGTTGCAACAAAAGGACATGGATGTTTCTCTCAATCATAATAAATATAAATAAATATACCTTTTTCACACTCACACACACACTGTGTATGCAGTCGTGAACTCATACCGATTTCTTGTTTCAAAGAGTGTCGTTTGCTGGGATATAATAATTTTAACAGTGGGGACACGTTCGCCTCACACCGCCAGGATCCGGGTTCGATTCCCGTCTTGGCCATGTGTGTGTGGAGTTTGTGCATGTTCTCCCCGTGCCTCAGGGGGTTTTTCTCCGGGTTCTCCAATTTCCCCCCGGTCCAAAAACATGCACGGTAGGTTGATTGGCACCTTGGAAAAATTGCCCCTAGTGTATGAATGTGTGTGTGAATGTGTGTGTGTGTCCTGCGATGGGTTGGCATTCCATCCAGGGGGTATCCTGCCTTAATGCCCATAGACACCTGATATAGGCACAGACTCCCCGTGACCCGAGGGAAGATCGGATATAACGGTAGAAGATGACTGAATGATTTATTCCCCCCCTTCTAGCCCTCAGGTGTTTGGAATTAAAGAAGAATCGACTTATTCAAGCAGCTAAATTTCACTTTTATTAAGTCGTGTATTTTCCTCACGTATATATTTTATGTCAATTTACATACGTTGCTCTCATTCCGCCTGAAGGTTTATAGCCTGAGGTGAGGCTGAGGGTCACACTTGGATTCTACAGGAGGAAATATAGCCCTTGACTTGAACTGCACGCCCTTAACACTCTGTGTAACAATAAAAGCAGAAGGACCACTCCTTCTGGAGGTCCAATGAAATCCGAAAAGTCAGACTCATTTGTCAGACATGCTAGAGAATAGTCATGATTGCATATTCCAGCTTGGTAGGAAGTTGGGATCAGAGTGCAAAGTCAGCTATCATGTATCTAACAGGGTTAACGGTCTCAGGGGTCCTACTGTGGCAGTTTGAGTGGGAGGAGCTCAAATCCCGACCCTCTGTTCAATAGAGCATTGAACCACCATAGGGGCCCCTCCCAGGGTCTACAACTTCCGGTGGAACAGGTAACCGCATAAGTTCCAGCACTGATGGAGTAAACGTAATTCGTTACTGTACATAAATATCTTTTTTTTTTTTTTTCATTTGAAGGGACTTTAAAAACTTGTTCATGATGATATTTGCTATCATTTTCTTTTTGTAGTGTACGGGCAATTTTTCATTTGGTTCGGCCGGCACAATCATTTACTCCCAACTTTACTTAAAGCCTGATAAATGAGGCCTGATATCATTATCATACGAATTAGGATGGATGCGATGGTGATGATAAATGTTTTGCTGATGAAGACGGCATCATCAGCTGAAGAGGAGAGTGAGTGATTGCAGCCTGGCTGAAAGTAGCAGGTGATTCTGCTGAATGTGAGTAAACATTAATTGTGCGACAGTTTGGGTGAGGTGCTAAACGCGCGACTGTGATGACAGATTTGGACCCTCGAGCTGCACAGATATGTAGAAAGATGAGTCATAAAATCCGGCTAATAAGAAAAAAAAAAAAAAAAAAAAAAAGGGCGGCGAAAAGCAAAGCTAGAAGGAAATCGTTTAAACCTGACCCGAAGGAACGGAAAGAGACGTTATCCGTATTGCGAATAAAATATAACCTGCCTCTGGTAATAACTGTGGACACAAGAAAGTAAAATTTCTATGCGCTTTGTGAACGGCTCATTCCACATTTCGACGGGTCAGGTTTTATTTGGAGAGGGTTTTCAACAGAGGGCACTTTTTTTTTCTCACAACGTCAATGTTTTAATGTATAAGATTCATGACGCAAGACCTACGCAGTGGCATGATAAAAAAAACAATACATAGCAACAAGACACACTGGTAACGTTGAGGAACGTAGACGCAGTGGTGCACTAAGGAAACTTAATTCAGCAGATAAATACACATCATACTTATTTCCTTTCCTATCCGGTGGCATCAGCATTACAGCATCCGGAGCAAACCACTGGGACCCGAGATTGTACATCTACTGTCTAGAGCAGACATGAGCAAACTACGGCCCGCGGGCCCTTTAAATCCGGCCTGCCGTATATCGGTACAGAATTGCCCAACTATAAGTGAAACACTATGAGGCAATGTGAGTAGCGACCAGCAATATAGCGTAGCGCATGCAAAGGTTAAATCAGAACTCCGTCGGCAATGATTCGAGACACGTTAAACACAGAAGGAATCCGTCGCTCCTACGTTAAAGCTGCAAGCACCAGTCACCCCGTCCCGTCCCCCGTCAACAATTCACGACGTGACAAAACTACACTGCCGAGTACCCCACACCCCATGAACAAATCGCCGGATAGTAGACGCACACATGTATATTCGCTGACATGGTAGAAGACCTGAACCTGCAGGTGTAACTCCGTAGTGAGGAGGGGGTGGGCCCGGGTGGATTGGGTGTAGGGGCCCGTCTGTCCAATTTTCAAAGTCAATGTGGTCCCTGAGCGTAAAAGCTTGTTCAACCCTGGTCTGGAATTGCGGGTAAAAAAATAAAAAAGCAGGGGACAGAGCTTTGGAGCTTCGTAACAAATGCTGCTGGAGATTTGGGCAGGATTATTGTGTCCTCAATGCTGAGAAATACAGGCAGATACTTCATCAGGGGGAGAAGCAGAAAGACAATGACCCCAAACACACACAGCCAAAATCATTAAGACCTATCGACATCGAGACACACCGATTGCCTACTGTACATCCACACACGACCTTGTGTTTACATCTTCCAGATGTTTGAAACAAGCTACCTGCTAGAAGTTCCTTCTCAAACTGATGCTGCTTTGCTGGCACGCCAAATTCTCATTGGATGTGGGTTTCTCTTCTCTTCATTTCATTTTTTTGTAAATTTAATAAAATGAAGTATCGGGGGCACGGTGGCTTATTGGTTAGCACGTTCGCCTCACACCGCCAGGGTCCGGGTTCGATTCCCGTCTCGGCCATGGGTGGTTTGCATTCTCCCCGGGGGGTTTTTCTCCGGGGGTTTCCTCCCCCGGTTTCCTCCCGGCCCAAAAACATACACGGTAGGTTGATTGGCACCTTGAAAATTGTCCCTAGTGTATGAATGTGTGTGTGTGTGTGACTTACGATGGGTTGGTATTCCATCCAGGGTGTATCCTGCCTTAATGCCCATAGACGCCTGAGATAGGCACAGACTCCCCGTGACCCGAGGGAAGATATAGCGGATATAGCGGTAGAAGATGAATGAATGAATGAAAATGAAGTATCATGACGTATACGTTTTGAAAAGCATTCTCACTTTTTTTTTTTCCAGCCTAAAAGTTTTGCACATCACTGTATAAAAAGCAATGAGTCATTTTCCCTTCCTTGTTCAGCATGCTCTGTTATTACAGACTAATGTACTCCATTAATTCCACACCACACCATTCACTTTCTGCTGTCTTTCATTTACTTTGAGCTAACGGTTCTCCTGGAACAAGTTGAGAGCGTACCTGCTGTTTTCTTGTTTGGCAAAGTGTTCTGTAACATCAGGGAGCCGGCAGCAGCTGGATACAAGAGTGATTCACAGCCCTGTCTACAAAGCATCAACGTTATGAGCAGGGGCAGCTTTATAAACACAGTGGTCAACATAAAAACTAGCCAGCAAAATCCATACTCATTACTACAGCCCGACACGGTCAGTCTAAAGGATCCAGACATGTTCCGGATTTATTAATGGTGCAAAATGTAAAACACGGTGGTTCATAAATTAAAGACGTTTGATTGGTTGTAGTAATTTACATTTACAGCATTTGGCAGACGCCCTTATCCAGAGGGCTTAAGGGCCTTGCTCAAGGGCCCACTAGTGGCAGCTTGATGGTGGTGGGTTTTGAACCGGTGATCTTCCGGTCCAGAGTACAACAGCTTAACCACTGGGGTACCACCTCCCTAGTAATGAAGTGGACAATTGTAATATTTTAGTCTGAGGAGGAAACCAGCAATTGTGGATAAAACATGTCTCAAACCTATGGGGCCCGAATGTGGTCCGCCACGTCACACCTTTCAAAGCCTAAAAGGTGTATGATTGTCTTAAAATGTGGTTTTGATGCGATATTAAAGCAATAAACTACAACTCCCATAACGCATGCGACTGTGTTACCTTCGAATTGCAGTATATCCTACATCAGTGTTTAGCGAGGGAGATTTTTCCAACAATTTATCCAGGAACAAAATCTCCAGGAAGCGGAAATTGGATGCAGATACAGGATGGGAACGCGAATACATGTTTGTGCTTCAAGGAGAGAAAACGGTATGTGTTTTGTGTTATGAGGTGGTGTCTGTCTTCAGTATATAATGTCGTATAGTTACAACTGGCCCTTCGAGGGCAGCCGTAATGCTGATGTGCCCCAACGCTAAAAATGACTTTGACGCCCCTGATGTAAAAGAGTCCAAAGTGTCTAGAGAGACAGGATGTTTCAGACTGTTGTAGTGATGTAACAGGTAAGAACATGGTGTAAAACAAGAGTAGAATCAATTTCTTTATCGGTTTAGTTTCACCTTCTCGTATCTGCACAAACAGACACTGGACACGTTACACTGGTCACGTTACACCGGACACATTACACAGGTCACTTTACACCGGATACTATACATTTGTCACTGCATAATAATATAAAATAATATAATATAAAATTTTGCAGGCAGTTTTAAACTGCTCCAGAATATCGATCTTGACCAGAAATGTGAGAAACTACAAGCAATTGTACACAGATCAGGGATGTAAATACGAAAACATAAAAGCATATATACGCCTTAAAAGATCAAATAATGAAAGACAAAAACAACAAATCATTTGTTTGTTAAACACAAGGAAGTAAACATTTAAAATTTTTTAACAAAAAAATAATTGTATTTTCTGTACACAATAGAACAAAGAGAATGCTAGACAGACTAATGATCACCTCCTTGGAACAAGGAAGAGGATAGGTGGAGGAAAAGAGACAGAAGGAAACAGCGTAAGAAAGGAAAACAAGGAGAGGATATGAAAGAAAGAAAAAAAAACAGATAGGAACAATTAAAATGTTTTTAAGATGTTTTATGGGATCATGCTGTAAGAAAGTACTGCATTTCTACTCTATAACAACACAAATATATACAAACAAGTGGTTAAAATTAACATAAAAGAATTTTACTCAAAATTACAAATGCTATAAAGCTCTATAACAGCTGGAAGCATCTCATAATATCATCGGAAAACATTTGCCTGCCTCGTTTACTTCGGAATAACTGGGCATAAAAGAGGAAGAGTCGAGTGTATCACATGTCAGAAATTTGACTGACATCAGTCCGTCCGTATTGAGACATCACACCAGTCATGATCTGATATTACCAAAATCAATGTAAGGGTTGACAGAACGATGGGCAGAGCGAGAGAGAGAGAGAGAGAGCAAGAGCAAGAGCCTGGTAGAGGAAGACGAGGAATCAAGGGTCTGGAGAGTCACAGAAGAGCTGCAGAGTTAGCATCCTTCCCATGCCACTCTATGGCTGTATATTCGTCTAACAGTAGCCACTCTCCGGGGAGGCTCCAGACGCCCCACCTGGTTGGTCAGGGTGGTCTCTGCGAAACAAGATCTGGCTCCAAGATGTGGTGGGCGGGGACCCAGGAACATTCCTCACGACCACAGTCCACCAGCTACCCTTGCCATGGTGTCTGGAACAAAGCAGCTAGTGGATGGTCAAGACAGGGCCACCTCCAATGAATTGGATGGGGGTGAAGGTGAGGTGAAACACAAACAGCCTGGACACATAGAAAGTGGTGCTTTTTCAGACGTCGGACATCAGAGACGTCGAGACCCTGTGTTCCTGACCCTGTGTCTGGTCTATGTCCTGGATTATTGCTGCGGGTAGTTTATGGTTTTGTCTCTGCCTACATTACCTATATCCGATCTTTCCTCGGGTCACGATGAGCCTGTGCCTATCTCAGGCGTCTATGGGCATTAAGGCAGGATACACCCTGGATGAAATGCCAACCCACACACACACATCGCAGAGCACACACACACATTCACACACACACTCACATACTAGGGACAATTTTCCAAGGTGCCAATCAACCTACCGTGCATGTTTTGGACCGGGAGGAAACCGGAGAAACCCGGAGAAAAAAAAACCCCCTAAGGCACGTGGAGAACATGCAAAACTCCACACACACACAATGGCGGAGACGGGAATTGAAAACCCCCGACCCTGGCGGTGTGTGTGAGGCGAACCACTAAGCGTATATATATATATATATATATATATATATATATATATATATATATATATATCTGCCCATCCTTCCTGTACAGTACAATGTTCTCTATTTACAGACAGGTCATATCACTTATACCCACCACATTTTGTGTTTATTTTAGATTGTGAGTCCTACACAACCTGGTAAATATAACCTGATATCAGAATTTTAAAATGATTCAAGGTCGGCAGCGAAGAAAATTTCACGGAGAAGACAGTATTACTGGTAAAATGCAATGCAGCAGATGTGCATGTGGAAGAAGGGAATGAAAAGAGACAGCAGGGACTGGTAGACTTGAGACGGGTATAACCACTTAAAGCGAGAGCGCTGCTGACAGCTGAAGACCGAATCCCACATTGACAATCTGTTCAGAGACCCAACCCAATGTGGACTTCCGATGCCCATCTGCCTCAAAGTGTGCTGTGTTTTTGATGCTGAGATTATTGTAAATATTAGTATACTTTAGCACAATGTGCGGTTCACAATCGGCGTGGACGGAGCAGTGACGGTGAAATGGGGCGGAGACTAAACGAACGTGTATTCCGCTACTTGTTTGTGTTTATGTTTGTGTTTTTTATCTGTGTTTCAAATACAGACACATTTGCACGTATTTGTACGGAGACTTTGCGTTACAGGATGTCGCTACGGTGCACATGCCTTTGCTTTTTCACCTTTGGAACATAGATAAAATCTCACAGACATATTAAGCGGCAGACCGCAGATTTCAAAATCTCTGCCGTTTCCTGTCCATCGCCAACATTTATTCATTCATTCATTCATTCATCTTCTACCGCTTTATCCGATCTTCCCTCGGGTCACGGGGAGTCTGTGCCTATCTTAGGCGTCTATGGGCATTAAGGCAGGATACACCCTGGATGGAATGCCAACCCATCGCAGGGCACTCACATTCACATACACTTTCACTCATACACTAGGGACAATTTTCCAAGGTGCCAATCAATCTACCGTGCATGTTTTAGGACCGGGGGGGAAACCGGAGAACCCGGAGAAAAACCCCCTGAGGCACGGGGAGAACATGCACATCACACACACACACACATGACCGAGATGGGAATCGAACCCGGACCCTGGCGGTGTGAGGCAAACGTGCTAACCACTAAACCACCGTGGCCCTTATCCATCGCCAACATTTTTATGCCAGTATAGAGATATAGAATGTAGAATTTTTCATCATAAAGTGAGAAATTTCGGACAATTCTGCATATCGAGGGAGTGAATGAATGAAGGCGGGAAGAGAGCAATTCATTTATGAATAAATAAATATCTTGTGTATTTCTTAATTGCAGCTATTTGTTAAAGTAGGCTGAAATAAATAGAACAGTTAAATAGAACATATCTTTTAGAAAATTAAATATTAAATACACACACACACACACACACACACACACACACAGCACAAATGTAAAATATTTAATTAATTTTACCTTTATTCATTTTTTTATTGCTTAATTTAATGAATATCATTTAAAAAGGTGCATTAATTTGCGACGCATATTCTTTTTTTAAATTTTCATATAATTTGTTTATTTTTTTCATTTCATTTAAGCAAGTTGACACACACACCTGATTTGATTTTGGGAGAAAGAACATATACTGTCGGTAGTCGTTTTATTTGATTAGGATTAAAATGACCATTTGATTAGTCCTATTAGTAAACAGATTTTATTTTCCCCAAAAAACAGATATTTAGACTCTGAGGACACATTCTGAAATGTTAACCGACGACATCTTATTGCAGCGGTGCATCAATATTGAACCAGTTTATCGATGTTTAAGACGTGAGGTTCTCTTTTATCACAGCATCTCATTTGGCTTCAGGTCAGAAATCGTAATCGTTACTATTCCAATATGTCAAATTCGTCGTCATTACATCTGAATAAGTTTCCATTTTTCATATTCTGGATCTGCTGAATCATCACCCTCCACCATGATAAATGGTGTGAAGGGTTGTGGTGATACGAGGCGTTTGGCTTGTATCAAGAAGAAGAAGAAGAAGAAACTGTTTTATTTCTTTGAAGCAATTCTTTTTCTGATTGTCTTGTCATAAAAATAAACATTTCATGTGCTTACAGAGGCCTGTGGGTCACATGACGTTATTTATTTATTCATTCATTCATTCATTCATTCATCTTCTACCGCTTTATCCGATCTTCCCTCGGGTCACGGGGAGTCTGTGTCTATCTCAGGCGTCTATGGGCATTAAGGCAGGATACACCCTGGATGGAATGCCAACCCATCACAGGACATACACTCACAATCACACACACATTCATACACTAGGGACAATTTTCCAAGGTGCCAATCAACCTAACGTGCATGTTTTTGGACCGGGAGGAAACCGGAGAACCCAGAGAAAACCCCCCCCCCCTTCCCCCCGAGGCACGGGGAGTGCATGCAAACTCCACACACACATGGCCAAGACGGGAATTGAACCCGGACCCTGGCAGTGTGAGGCGAACCTGCTAACCACTACGCCACCGTGCCCCCATTATTTATTAATTTATTTTATAAATCTAAGAATTAGGGGCACGGTGGCTTTAGTGGTTAGCACGTTCGCCTCACACCGCCAGGATCCGGGTTCAATTCCCGTCTCGGCCATGTGTGTGTGGAGTTTGCATGTTCTCCCCGTGCCTCAGGGGGTTTTTCTCTGGGTTCTCCAGTTTCCTCCCCGGTCCAAAAACATGCACGGCAGGTTAATTGGCACCTTGAAAAATTGTTTCTAGTAAATGAATGTGTGTGTGTGTGTGTGAAGATCGGATACAGCGGTAGAAGATGAATGAATGAATGAATCTAAGAATTAAACATTATGATCTAGAATTGAATCTGCTCAGGTGCATAAAAGGTGAGGAAATTGAGGCAATTGAAATGAAGGCAAATAATTTGATAAATGCTTTAATGGCCTTAAACACTTACCGGATTGATGATCCCCCAAAATGTGCTTTGGTCATGGTCATGGCTGATCCTTTTTCTTCACCTGTATAGCGACACTTGAATGCTACAGACTGGAAAAAGCTCTTCATTTACAGAAGGAGACACGTTTTAATGTTAACATTCATTCATTCATTCATCTTCTACCGCTTTATTTGATCTTCCCTCGGGTCACGGGGAGTCTGTCTATCTCAGGCGTCTATGGGCATTAAGGCAGGATACACCCTGGATGGAATGCCAACCCATCGCAGGGTACACACACTCACATTCACACACACATTCATACACTAGGGACAATTTTCCAAAGTGCCAATCAACCTACCGTGCATGTTTTTGGACCGAGGGGAGAAATCGGAGAACCCAGAGAAAAACCCCCTGAGGTACGGGGAGAACATGCAAACTCCATACACACACATGGCGGAGACAGGAATCGAACCCCGATCCTGGAGGTGTGAGGCGAACGTGCTAACCACTAAGCCACCGTGCCCCCTAACGTTAACATACCTTGTGCATTTTATTCATAATAACTGGCTGCTAATTACTCTCTTAATAATTATGCATAAAAGACTTCATAATTAAATCCGTTGTGTTGTTTGTGCTCCCCAGAGGGACCAGACAGGCATTTATTTTTGTTGTTAAGGATTACGATGTTATGATATTCATACAGTAGCTAAAGCAAACTAAAGTTCTGATTTGTATTGCACATAGGAATGTTTATTTTCCGACCCCGGATTGGTGGTTCCCTTTTGCTCTCTCATCTGACACAGTGCCTATGCCTATGTAAGTAGGTTGTAAGATGGAGGAGATTGAGTTAGATGGAGTGGTGGAGAGTGGACCTAGGAATGAAAGATCGGTGATAAGTGCAGACTGCAACGGCCATGTTTTTGACGAGGTGATGGAGTTAGCACAACCTTCGCCCGCCAAAGTAACCTTCCCAACACCGATCATTGCTTCAACATCATCAAATGCTAAGTTTACAGACTTATCACAGACAAATGATTGTAATAAAACAAAAAAAAGAGAAAACTCTGGAGAAAAGGAAAAGAAAAACCATGAGCAACTTGAGGATGGATTTGGCCTGTAGTTAATAGCAACAGTCTGCTACAAATAGCTCAGGATCACAGATTGCATGACCTGTTCTGCATTGAAACATCCATCACTGAGCAGTACACCTCAGCAAAGAGGGAACTGTAATGAATGGACATTCAGTGTTGAGGACGAGGTTGGATTCACACATGCTTTATTTCTCTCAAGGTTTTTCCCTAAAACTGTAAATTTTGTGCGGTTTTTGACTACCACGGTGGGAAATCACCGGAACAACCGTGTTGCGGGGGGGGGGGGGGGGGGGGGGGTAAAGGGGGGGGGGGGGGGGGGGGGTAGGTTTAGGTGGTAAAACATAACCAAAACAGATGGTGATCTCTAGAACGTATTATTAAAGCGCTCATGACAGCAGCAATCAGTGGTGCCTTAAAATAATCCCTTACAGAATAAGAATGGCTGTTATTGTTTCACTGAACGTGCTTTCCTGATGCGAGCGACTGTATAAAAGATAGTTTCACAACAAAAGGCAAGCGTTATGTGTATGACACAGAAAGTCCAAGTTCACTGTACCTCCCAAGAGAAAAGAAAAAAAAACAAACAAACAGCAAAACAAATGACAAAAACAAAGGAATCGTGCTAAAACATGCGTACAAACATGCGCGTTTATTTATGAACGTCCGTCAATGGAACAACACAATAATACAGCCTATATTTTTGCCACAAAGCCTACAAATGGCTTCATCCAAATTGCTTGGTACGTCCAAAAATGTCCCCCGATCCGGGATGTACCATTTGGTTTTCCAACGAGTGAATCGTACCGGAAACGCCAGACACGTCAATGTAACGGAATTTTGAACCGCCGTCTTATCGTAATGGAGGAATGATGATCCAAGGAGCTATGTTGTCGGAGGCTATATATGCCCCTGGTAGGGTCTCCCAAGGCAAACAGGTCCTAAACCAAGAACCATGACGTCGCCCACCATTGCACAGCCGGCCCCGGGGACCCTGGAGCCAAGCCCAGGGTTGGGGCTCGGAAGCGAGTGCCTGGTGACCCCCCCCCCCCCCCCCTCATGATGCCTGGCCATGCTCAGCCCGAATGAGCGACGTGATGACACCCTCCCGTGGGCCCACCACCTGCAGGAAGGCTCATAATGGACCGGTGCAATGTAGTTCGGGCAATGGTCGAAGGTGGAGGCCTTGACGACCCGACCTCTGGACACAGAGACTGGTTCTGGAGACATGGAATGTCACCTCGCTGGTGGGGAATGCGCCTGAGCTTGTGCAGGAGGTTGAGAGAACACATGTACTACCGACGGTGGCAATAGACCCTATGTCATGCGCACCTTATGACCCTGGACATCATCCAGTCATCAGTACAGTATCAGCAGGAAAATTGGTGTGTCTAATGGTTAAACACCCGGGTTTTTTTTTTTTTTTTAACATGGGCCTGTTTATTTCCTCTGCCATTGAATTATTCACACGGAGAAGGTGAAGAGCGAGGTGATGAGTTAATGGAGTACAGCGGAATAGTCCGACTTTGCCTCTAGTGACGATTTATCATCAACAATCTGTACACCACTTTCCCTGACAATGCAAATTGATCTCATAATTCCCACCAGTCATAAAGGTGTTTCAGTGCACTTAGGGTTCAAGTCTCTGCTTTCAAGTGGTGCGTGATAGAGCGAGCATGTTGCTAATGCTTTTTATCGAACCAGACTTTTTACCAGACGTTAACGAGTTTGCCGATTTGACATCGTCGCGTCGCGAAAAGGCCAAAAAATTCTGGCTAGAATGACTGTGAATCCAAATCGGTAGTAAGACACGATCTACTGTTCCACCACCATCAAAAAAAATGGTACCCTGTATTCAGCATTCATTCATTCATTCAGTTTAAAGTCTACTGTGTAATTCATTGCGTAATCCCGATACATTCACTCCACATTATGGATTCCCAATTACAGACTCTTTAGATTTATCCTAATCTGAACAGATTGCAGATGTTTTAAGCAAATGATGAATAATCTGATTCAAAGTTCAGATGTGTGAGGCAGGATTTAGCGCTGATGTAACCAGGACACCAATCTATGCAGGACTTTCAGCACTTTAATCCCTATTTTCATCTCAACAAAACAGCAGAATTTGATGATTAAACCGAGGTTAAGGGTTTGCTCGAGAGAGCGTCAGGAACAAGGGCATGCTGCGGTCACTGAAAAGGAATTTTATTCCACGCCAATGACTGTTCTACTTCTGATCTAACATGTCACATCCCAGCACTGCTTATTAGTGGTGCTTGGAAAAGCATCACTATTATAATCTCTCTCTGGCTTCGGTCAAATATTCGACGCGTAACTCGTCCCGCAGTTTTTGTCCGATCGTCACGAATCATACCTCGTATCGTGCGGCCCGATGGTGTGAGGTGTGCTATTATTTTTATAAGGAATCGGCCTACGGAATTCCGAACCCGGGGCCAAAAAGCAGGATTTTTTTCCCCCATAGAAAATGAATATTTGATGCCAAATATTTCGTGCCTCACAGTTTGGCCTGTGAGCGTCCGACATGCACATATGGCATATCCACTCGTAAGGGGTCCGGAGTGGATCATGATCAGATACCTCCCAAACCCCACACCTGTTTGGAAATTTCTGCGATATTCCGGCCCCATAGAGAATGAATGGGGAAATTTGACCCGCCACTGTTCGGCTTGTGTTTGCCCGAAATGCACATTTGACATATTCACTAGTAGGTGAGATGGAGTAGGTCATGAACATATTCCTGCCAGGGACATGTGACATATCTAAACATGTCAGCACATCGATGGGATTTGGACGCTGGATAATTTGACGATGTCACGTGCATCACTGGTCCCGCCCCCTCCCGAAAAAACTCCCAAAACGGGCGTTTTTGGTGTCTAAACTCTCGTCTATCTGAACGAGCTAGCATTTCGAAGTCAACACTAAATATTAAACAGCTCTAAGGGGTTGCACCCGGAGCTGAGGTTTGCATCGCCAAGCATCACTCACATTTTCTTCCAGGAAATGTCCCATGTCTAGTTCTTGAATAAAGCCCTCAACATTTTCCTTCTTAGGGATCTCTGTATGATAATTGCTGCTCTACATAAAAGTGTCTGTCAGATGTGGGAATAAATACATGGTTGTCCAAAAAGATGTTACCACTCATATGGTACTACATAAATTTCAATTTTCTTTTCCGCAGACTAGACGAAGAGAGAAGCAAGGTAGCAACTTGGGTGTCTACTATGTGTACATAGTGTGTGTTATTATGTTATTAATATGTAAGTAATATCGTTTCGGACAACCCTGTGTATTTGTCCTCTTTCAGCTGCTCCCATTAGGGGTCCCACAAGTCCTCTTTCAGCTGCTCCCATAAGTGGACCATCCTTCTCCACACTAACCTGTCCTCACCTTCATCCTTAGCAATCTTGTACCTACATACCCCATGTCCCTTCTGTGCAAATGTCATGTAGACGACCCTCACCTTGTTTATAAAATGACCTATATGTGCTGCTGATAAACAAATTTCTAAACGTGTACATTTACATTTACAGCATTTGACAGACGCCCTTATCCATAGCGACTTACAACTGAGCAATTGAGGGTTAAGGGCCTTGCTCAAGGGCCCACTAGTGGTAGCTTGGTGGTGGCGGGTGTTTGAACCCGTGATCTTCCGGTCCAGGGGTCAACACCTTAACCACAGCGCTACCACCTACCAACTGTGTACACCTCCAGCTCCACCACCAGCTCCGCCTCCAGCATCTGCCTCCTATCTTTTTGACAATCTCTACACCGTACAACATCGCAGGTCTCGCCTATAAACTTTCCCTCTCACTCCACCCCGCCTGCACTCAATGCTTTCCCTCTCATTCACACACACGTAATCTGTCTTACGTCTATTGATTTTCATTCTCCCCTTTACTGCACACTTCATTGCTGTCACACTGTCCTCATACATGTCCTGCACCACCCTCACATACTTCCCTGCTACACATGGCTTCCTCATGCAATACCGCCACTCCACTCTTGGAACCCTGTACACAATTGCAACTCCTACTGACCCTCTCTATACGTGATCCAACAACATCCCTACTGCTCTTCCTCGTTCCCTCAGCCTAGCTTCCACTACTCTTTCCCATAACTTCATGGTGTGGATACCTTCTCCATTCACCAGGCGTCCTCTCATTCTCTAGAATCTTGTCTAGATAAAAAAATTCTCTACTTCCATCTCTTCTAAACATCTCTACGCTTCTACTGGTGTCTACGCTTCTACTGGTGTCTCCTCTGGTCTACGTGACCCTAAGCGCAGGGTCAGCCATGATACAGCGCCCCTGGAGCACAGAGGGTTAAGGGTCTTGCTAAAGGACCCAAGGGCGGCAGCTTGGCCATACCGGGGTTCGAACCCGGATCTTCCGATCAGCCCAGCGCCTTAGACCACTGAGCTACCCCCTCCCACCTCCCCTCTGACCTCAGTCCCTCTGTCTGGACAAACAGTAGTCCATCCGCATTTTGCCGCATCCCTTTTTCACTTCTGCCACATCCCTTTATGCTTTCCCGCACCTACCTCCTTCCACCACCATGTCCCTATATCTTCCTTTCTCTTTCCAGATGACACACCAAGTACCTGTCCTAGCTGCCTCGCTTATCACTTTCTGCTGATCATTCAGCACCACTTTCAACAGCCCCAATCTTACATGACAGTCTTCAATTCCTACCACCTTAGGAATTCCTACCACCTTAGGGAACGGTCTAGATCAGTGGTCTAAGGCTGTTGAACGGGAGATCCGGGTTCAAGCCCCGGTATGGCCAAGCTGGCGCCCTTGGGTCCTTGAGCAAGACCCTTAACCCTCTGTGCTCCAGGGGCGCTGTATCATGGCTCTGACCCTGCGCTCTGACCCCAACTACCGACAACAAGCTGGGATATGCGAAGAAAGAATTTCACTGTGCTGTAATGTATATGTGACAAATAAAGGCTATTCTCTTTTCAGTCGTCACTCCTTACTTCTTCTTCACCTCCGAAACCATCCGATTAGCTACACTATCCTCTATCCACCTTACAGTCTCCAATCTATTTCATTTGGCATCTCCGGTAAAAAGAATACAGTCCATCTGTTTTATGTGTCCCCCACTTTTATGTGTCCCCCCCATGCTCTTTCTTCTTTAAATAAGTTTTCATCTCCTTCCTTTTTACAAAATCGACCACCCTCTGCCCTTCCACATTCCTCTTCTTGATGCCATGGCTACCCATCACCTCCTCATAAACTAACATTGAAGTCTGCCCCTATCACCAATCTTTCAGTCCTAGGTACACTCTATACCACTTCATCTAACTCACCCCGTCTCACAACCCACTTGCAATGCATGGGCACTGACGATATTTATCGCCATGCCTTCAGTTTCCAGCTGTACTTTCATTGCCCTATCGAAAACTCTCTTCACCTCCACTACTGTACCCTGACTGAACCCAAATCCATGTTTCCTAGCCTTACTCCCTTTCCACTTGGTCTCCTGAACACACATGCCTACCATTCTATTCTCCATTATATCAGTGAACCCCTTCCCTTTGCCAGTCATAATGCCAACAGTACCCAGCCTGACCACCACTCTCCTCCACTTCTCCTTTCAGTGCTGTCTCTGTAGACTTCTTCCCCCTCTTTTTCTCCTCCTTTGACTAAAAGTAGCCCAATTTGTCCGTGATGAGCGAGCCTGGGGGCGACTGTGGCAAGGAAAAACTCCCTTAGGGGAATGAGGAAGAAACCTTGAGAGGAACCGGACTCAAAAGGGAAACCCTGTACTCATCTGGGTGTTATTAAGAGTGTGATTGTGTGTGTGTGTGTGTGTGTGTGTGTGTGTGTGTGTGTGTGTGTGTGTGTGTGAGAGTGTGTGTGAATGATACAGAACAGCAGAGTGTGTAGTGTGTGATTATGAATAATATCCTTCTGCTGTTCTGTTAAAGCCTGATGATATGGAATCGAAAGAATGGGATACAGAGGTGGTACTTCATTAGATGAGTGGGGACGTTGCCAGATGTTCACTAGATGGATGTTGATTCCAGCGTCTACTCTCTCTTATGGGGTGGAACACTGGTGGATCCAGCTTCACAAAAATGGGTGTATATATTATAGTGTAGGGGGCACGGTGGCTTAGTGGTTAGCACGTTCGCCTCACACCACCAGGATCCGGGTTCGATTCCTGTCTCGGCCATGTGTGTGTGGAGTTTGCATGTTCTCCCCGTGCCTCAGGGGTTTTTTCTCCGGGTTCTCCGGTTTCCTCCCGGTCCAAAAACATGCACGGTAGGTTGATTGGCACCTTGGAAAATTGCCCCTAGTGTATGAATGTGTGTGTGAATGTGCGTGTGTGTGTGTCCTGCAATGGGTTGGCATTCCATCCAGGGTGTATCCTGCCTTAATGCCCATAGACGCCTGAGATAGGAACAGACTCCCCGTGACCCGAGGGAAGATCGGATGAAGTGGTAGAAGATGAATGAATGAATGAATATTATAGTGTAAATATTATATTGATTTTATTCATATAAAAACTAAAAAAGGGCATTAATACATGCACGTGCAAATGCATTTCCCACAGCTGTGGCCAGCTGATCTAGAAACAGCAGAGCTCACCATTTTAAATTACTGTGGAAAATACTCAGCAGTTATAAGCAGATTTCCTCTGGATAAGCAACTAGAAGCAGCAGCAGGCAGTGGTTTGTGGTCCGGGGGGGGGAAGCAGCCTTACACAGGCTCCACTATGTTTTATGGAATGTCTCTTCCGTGCATCCTTCAGATTTTCCTTTATGCCAAAAAGAATATAATAGAATAATAATAATAATAATAGAAATGTATCTGTCACGCCTGTTATACTTTTTTAAAGGAAGTATCTTTCATGCCATGCATTTTAGTTGGAAGTGGTGCAGCACCAGGGGCAGTGGTGGTTCCAGTGATTAAGGCTTCTGATCATAAGATTGGTGGTTGAAGCCCCAACACCATTAACCCACCGCTGTTGAGCCCTTGAGCAAGACCCTTAACCCTATTTGCTCCAGGGGCACCGTATAAGGGCTTGACCCTGCCCTCTGACCCCAGATTCCTGGGATATGCGAAAATCAAGGGAGGGTGTAGCTGAGTAGTTTATGGCGACACTGGGCTCCTGATCGGAAGGTCGGGGGTTCAAGCCACTCTTGGGTCCTTGAGCATGGAACCTTAACCTTCTGTGCTCCAGGGGCGGCGTATCATGACTGACCCTGCGTCTGACCCCGGCTTCCAAACAAGCTGGGATATGCGAAGAAAGAATTTCATTGTGCTGTAATGTATATGTGTAACAGTATGTTGTCAGTAGCATCGGTGCGAGGAACTGGACTGGGGGAAGAAGTTCCTGAAGAGCACCAGGCGTGGGCTGAACCTCGGGATATGTTGGTAGAATCGGTGGGTTCGGTGGAACCGGGGGTTAGGAGCGTCGGTCATCCCCGCCTCCAAAGGCGCCTGGAGGATTTATCTGCCTGGAGCCATTGTTCATGAGTGACTGAGTACTGGGCCCATGTAGGAGCATGTGCAGGATCTATAGCTGACCAGATTATTCAGGTGCACTGAGAACAATCTGTGAAAAATAGAGTACAGGCACTAATAGAGAGCCAGGTCCATAGATCCCACTAAACAGTAGGTGAAAGGGCAGAGAAACGGCTGGAGAATCTCGGGTAGAAATCCAGGGAAAGCCTGGTGAGATAATCTGGCAGAAAGTAATAGGTTTGAGGACCTTAAATATCCGGCACGCGGGACATGCCACAAAATGGTCACTGACCTGGAAAAGTGCCCGGCAGTTGTTTATAAAGTGAAGTGAAATGTGTAGCAATAGTGAAAACATATGGCAGAAAACTACAATATTAGTTATAAAAGAGATTGCACATGTAACAATGACAACTTAAATAATAATAACAATAATTATATATATATATATATGAATAAAAATACAGATATATTATTGTTCTTGCGGTTACACTAGCAATAAACATTTAGCAAAGCTTAAATAAACATGAAAATGAATGTTTCATTTTGACAAGCAGCTTCACGAAGGGATGGTTTTTTGATTCGTCACTTGCAGTGTGCACAGAGACATCATTTGCAGAGCGGACTCATAAATCCCTTGTCTCAGGTCAATCCAGATAGAAGTGGGGGACCCGGTATATTTTCTGGATTTGTATTGCCATGGGAAAAAAAAAACGGCCGTTGTAAAAATGTTAAGGAATTTAAAGACGTCAAATAAAGACGTACTAAATAATTTAAAGAATAATAAAAGAGGCTGAAGCCTTGTAAATAGGTTGGGGAACTGCCAGTAGTCATATACCATAACATCAGCTGGATACTGCACGCCATATACACACATTCTTACACCTGTGTAATCAGTTTATGATGACCTAAATACAATATTTAATCCTGATTGGCTGGAAATGCTGGAAAAATCAAGCAAAATCTTGGTTTAGAGACTTTATGGTTCATGTTTCTGTATATATATATATATATATATATATATATATATATATATATATATATATAGATATATATATATATATATATAGTATACATCTTGCATACATTATGTATAGCATTTAACATTTAAAGACGCTCTTATCCATAGGGTTAAGGGCCTTGCTCAAGGACCCATTTTTGTCAATTTATAAAATGCAAAAAGCGAAATCAAGTCAAGATTTGTTGTTACTACCTTTTGAAGAAGTAGAAGGAGTGGAAGTGATGGCACGACCCCCACAGAGCCCTGATCTCTACATCATGGAGTGTGTGTGGGATTCCATGAAGAGACAGAAGGATGTGAGAACGTCTACATCCACAGAAGATCTGTGTTTACTTCTCCAAGATGGAACAACCTACAAGCCGAGTTCCTTCATAAACACTGTGTGTAAGTGTACCTAGAAGTATTACTGCTGTTTTGAAGGTAAAGTGTGTTCACAACAAATATTGATTTTATTTCCATTTCTCTTTTCTTCATTCACTGAATTTCCTGCATTTGATGAAAGTAAATAATTAACACTTCAATTTTTGCAAGCCTTCCATTTTTTCACACCTGCCTGAAATAGTATTGCAGGATGTACGCAAGGCACGATATGTGCAGAGAATGAGCGATATATAAATAATCAATCCCAGCTGTAACCTTAGTCAATCACACTTTACCCTAAAGGTACATTCAAGCGAGGTACAGCCATCATTCTGCTGTTGCATGAACTCGTAGAATACCTCTCTCAGATATGATGATAAGCGCTTTGGTAGATTTAACTCGGAACCTTTAAAGGTTTGTATTCTGTCTTGGCTTTCAGCTTAGTGTCACGATCGAGTGCATTGGAGATGAAGTGAGCCTAGCAATCCTTCACAGATTAGCACGGGGGAACAATGGGTTCCTGTCCGGTCGACTGTGGAATATAAGAGGAGGAAAAGGGACACTTGTGTTTCTAACCCTTGTCTTCTGTGTGTGCTGTGTTAATGAAGACAAGTAAGTCCTCTTTTGCACTCTGTATTAACACTGATTGCATCAGTCACTCGGACGAGTACAGGCGAGTCATCGTCGAAGTCATTGTCACAAACACATTCAGACGCTGTCAGTTCTGAAGGCAGATGCGAGCAGGGAGGGTTGGGGAATATAAATTAATAAATAAACATGTTGCACATCCAGAAATACATTATTTTTAAAGCATTAAGCATTAATTTGCATTTGGATGTCTGCTTTGGTTCAGTTATTGTGCTGAAAATGGCGACTTTTCATTTTACCCGCAGCTTTCTGGCAGATATTGCATTAATTATTGATTCCTCACCTTGTATAAAGCCCCAGTCGTGGGTGAAGCTTCCACCACAATGCTTCACTAAGACTTATTTTGAACTATGAAAATTTTTTTATGTTAAAAAAAAAAGCAAACAAACTATCATTTACATTTAAGGAATTTGGTAGACACTTTTATAGAGGGCGACTTAACGGATGAGGGCCAGGGCAAGGGCCTTGCTCGATGGCTCAGCAAGCGGCAGCTTAGTGTCTGCTGGGAAATGAACTCGTGACTTTCTAATCAGAAGGACAACATGTTAACCACTGGGCCGCCATGTTCCAGCAGCAGCGCGAACGAACAACGGCATGAAACGGAGCTTGATTACCTTGAAAAGGCACAGACCAGGCTCTGCGTGTGCTTTTCCGTCCACCTACACACATGGCAACGTGTGAATAGACCACGGTGTCACTCCAAGATGCGCATGACCTCGTTTACACATCACAGCTCAATTCCCCCCCCCCACACTGATGCTAATACTAATGTAGGTGTGAAGAAAGCCTGAGGTTCTGCATTCCACTATCAGGATGTTCCTTAAAAAAAAATATATATATATAGATATAGATATATATATATTTGTATATGTGTGTATATATATATGTGTGTCCTGGAAATTTCTTCCAATAATTATTAATAATAATAATAATAATAATAATAAAATAATAATTAATAATGTCGGGTTGATTCTTGAGGGTTGAAGGAAAAGAAACAAGCAAACCATCATTTGCATTGAAGGAATTTGGTAGGCACTTTTGCTCCGAGATCTCTGAGAGCATTTCTCTTTACGTGGATATCAATGCACAGACACACACACACACACACACACACACACACACACACACACACACACACACTGTTTTGCACATCACAACTGCGGTTCACACAAAAACGAAATATCATATATAAGCACTTCGAAACAGCTTTGACGTCCCCATTCTGCTCTTAATGTAGCAGAAGTGCATACCTCTTTGATGATGATCACACAACACACACACACACACACACACACACACACACACACACACACACACACACACACACACACACACACACACACACATACAGGCACAATTTTGAAATGGTGCAATTATGCATCAAACAAATCTGAATCAACAGTCTTAACAGCTATTCACATCAAACACTCCATGCTAAGAGCCATTTGCTCCCACACACTCGGCAGCCTTTCCTGTTCGTCTGAATCTCTCTCTCTCTCTCTCTCTCTCTCTCTCTCTCGCGGTAAGGACACGCTCGCCTGTCTGTGGATATTAACCTACCAAGCAGTACATAAAGAGTGAATTGACTTGTGCTCTCAGGCACTGTTTTCTGATGTTATTTCAGGAAGATTGGAATAATATAAGCGCAGATTGTGATTTACACCTTCTCGTATTAAAGCTGCCCTGCCCGTTCAATCAGGAGCGAACCGAGCATTCAATTTCAGTTCCGGGTGACAGCGTGTGCATGTCAAAAAAAAAAAAAAAGCCTTCTCTTGGATATATTGACTTAGTCATCCATATCTTTAATACTTCAGAAATATATAAAAGGGTTGCATCGTTCACACGTTTTTTTGTTTTGCAAGAAAATGATGAAGAATGTCCTTTCACACCGTAGGCCAAAACGATTGCCCCCCCCCCCGCAGAAATGCTGACTTGGTGACGCGAACGCATTACGGGTCACCGTACGCTACTGATATAACGCCGTTAAACAACATAAAAACGCCAGAGTTTGTGTTTAAGCTTTTGCGTCACGTAACTATACTAGGCGGTATCGAAAAGTCTCAAGTCTAGCTCTGTTTACAAGAGCTATCTTTTACCCACTATCACCTTTGAAGTAGTGCTTTTACAGAGCAATACAGTACTCCCAGCACTCTTGCTAGTAGGTAGCTTTCCATTACAAATTTGCGATATTTCCTAAATGTGGATTGAAAAGAAAAACGGTTGCGAAATGACGGTGTTTCCATTAAACATATCAGGCGACTAAAACTCGTCCTCTCCTCGATAAGTCGTTCAAACCGACGCATTAGCCATTTTTATTTACATTTACAGCATTTGGCAGACGCCCTTATCCAGAGCGACTTACAACTGAGCAATTGAGGGTTAAGGGCCTTGCTCAATGGCCCACTAGTGGCAGCTTGGTGGTGGTGGGGTTTGAACCCGTGATCTTCCGGTCCAACACCTTAACCAGTGAGCTACACACCACTTTTATTTGTAATCGGAGACGTGGGTGTGTTATATGGCATTAATAAGCATTAATGGCATTAATCCACGTATGCGCTTGTTCTGGGAGGCAATAGTGCACGAATTTACGGATGAATATTTTGTCTTTAATTAGGTCAATGAATAAATCTACTTCATCTTACCCTTATCAGGGGCACGGTGGCGTAGTGGTTAGCACGCTCGCCTCACACCGCCAGGATTCGGGTTCGATTCCCGTCTCGGTCATGTGTGTGTGGAGTTTGCATGTTCTCCCCGTGCCTCAGGGGGTTTTTTTCTTTCTCCGGGTTCTCCGGTTTCCTCCTCCCCCGGTCCTCCCTGGTCCAAAAACATGCATGATAGGTTGATTGGCACCTTGGAAAATTGTCCCTAGTGTATGAATGTGTGTGAATGTGTGTGTGTGCCCTGCGATGGGTTGGCATTCCATCCAGGGTGTATCCTGCCTTAAAGCCCATAGACGCCTGAGATAGGCACAGGCTCCCCGTGACCCGAGGGAAGATCGGATAAACCGGTAGAAGATGAATGAATGAATCTTACCCTTATCCACACATACACATTCCAATAGGCGTATTTTCATTTCGCTATTTAAATTTGCGCGACTATTTGAGATAGAGCTTCATCTTCAGGAAGTCCACAGGAGCCAAATCTGGTGATTCAGGTGGAATCGTTTTGTTCTGGTTGTTGGTGAATCACTGGAAAGGAACTGATTCATGAAGGTCGGTGCTCTGCTGGTTTTGATCTGATTTTTTCTTTCTTCTACAGTGCTGTGTGTGGTGTGAAAAAATGCTATAAGCAAAGAATGCTTTTAAAAATGGAAGTGTTAATTATTTAATTTCATCAAGGAATGAAATGCAGTGAAAGAACAAAAGAGAAATCACACCAATATTTGCTGTGAACACACTTTGCCTTCAAAACAGAAGCAATTCTTCTATGTACACTTACACACAGTACATATATCAGATTGTTAGCAAGATGGAATAAAAGCATAGGAGTAGCCATTATGGGGGCACGGTGGCTTAGTAGTTAGCACGTTCGCCTCACACCGCCAGGGTCCGGGTTCGATTCCCGTCTCGGCCATGTGTTGTGTGGAGTTTGCATGTTCTCCCCTCCCCGTGCCTCAGGGGGGTTTTTTTCCTCCGGGTTCTCCGGTTTCCTCCTCCCGGTCCAAAAAACATGCACGGTAGGTTGATTGGCACCTTGGAAAATTGTCCCTAGTGTATGAATGTGTGTGTGAATGTGTGTGTGTGCCCTGCTATGGGTTGGCATTCCATCCAGGATGTATCCTGCCTTAATGCCCATAGACGCCTGAGATAGGTACAGGCTCCCCGTGACCCGAGGGAAGATCGGATATAGCGGTAAAAGATGAATGAATGAATGAGTAGCCATTATAAAGCCCCCCTGTGGTGGAGGGGGTTAGTAGCAGTCAGAGCCTCAAACTGCTGAGTCACCGCTGACCTCTTTCATAGAGGTGAAGTAACCATAATCATGTTTAGAGCGTTTATAGGTTTCTTCTAAGAATATCATTCTACCCACATTTATATCTAATATAAATGTGCTTTAATGCCCCATGTGCCTTTTTAACATGAAATCTTGCTCTTACTCACGCCGGGACACACCCACAGTCTCACCGCCCACTCTCAGACCAGCATGCAGTCTTCATGTCCACTCGTTTTTTGTGCACCATCCGACCCACACGCCCTCCTTCCATCTCCCGCCTCCCTTGTCACCTAGCTCCGACCTCTTTATTGGACGGAAACGTGCGCTCTGATTACTCATCAGGTCCTGGTGTTCCCTAGCGCTCGTTCCGTCCGGCTCCGCCCCCTCCACTCCTGACGTGCTGGCACATGTAGATATTCCAGCAGGTCAGCTGCTATCTTACGGCGTCTGCCTTTTCTGATTCTCAGCCCAGACACCATCACCATTTTATCCAGGAGATGGAGATTAAGAAGGCACATATTGTATCATACTTGTATTCTATCCGAGTAGCTTGTGACCACGATCAGTGTTTGAAATCAGACGGAGGGAGACAGCGGAGGGAACGCAGCTGATAAGACTTATGAGCAGACGATGCGGGTGCATACTGCCTCGATTTCATGGGTCGGATTTATTTGGATAGGAATTTAGGACCTCCCACCTGTGACACGAGGAATACCATGCCAGACATTGGGAAGTGGATTCGGTGTGGGCTGCCACCATGAGTCATGTTTTTGATTCTCTTAGGCAGGTTTTTCGGGCCGTTATTTGAGTCATCTGGGTCCGGGGATGGTGGAACAGCGCCGATTCCCATCTTGGAGATGGGGAATATTATGAGCAAATGTTTTGTCTGGGGATTCGGGCTAGATTGCTTTTTCACTGTGCTTCTCGGGCCTATTCGAAGCTCTCACACTGAAGCTTCTGGTAGCCGATTCTCTGCTCTACTATTCCATGGTCTCATTTGCCCAGTGTGCTCTTGGGGAAAGTACAGTTTAATAGGCATGTAATTCTGCCAAGAAGTTCTGCTACTGCACTTAGGGTAGTGTAGCATCCCCTTATTTCCATTCATTTCATTTGCAGTATTGACGGCATGGTGAGTGAATTGGGTGCACGATGAGGTCACGTCTACGTTCCGTTTGTAAATGTAGAGCTTGTATTCCTTGACACCCATTTAAAAATGAAAAAAAAGCACCTGCTTGAGAAAAAAGACATTGGTCGCAAACTATTGGTCACTTTATATATAATAAAAGCGTAGGGCATCTATTTAAATGAATAATTTTTTATGCAAATATTTATAAAATGACGCATTGCGATACAAATTGTATTCGACGTACACTTTTTAAAACCGATGCATCACAACCTTAATGGTGATGCACTGAGGCGGATCAGTGAATGTTTACCATCCCTCATAGTATACTCTGTTTATGACACTGCAATAGAGGTTGCACAAATATTTGTTTTCTACAAGGATGTCGACTATATATCTAATCAAACTCATTGTTTTCTTATTCCTCTTTTTTTAGGACTGTTATTTACTTGTCTCACAAATGAATTACTGCCCAATTCCTATCCTCATGCTAGCTTTCCCCCAGTCACATGACAGCGGCAAAACCAGCAAGTTTAGGGTTTAGCACAATGTTTCACCAAGGCACAAACTGCTACTTATGATGTAACACGGGGCACTTGTGAATCTTGGTATACACAGCTGTGCCTCGGAGTTCGGAGAACCTCATTAAATTAAGGAATCCATTGCACGACTTTGTGGTCGACCATTATCTTCAGTATCTTAAATAGTGGATAAAGGGTTCTCGCGACCACGATCTCCATACCGAAGAAACGCGCAGACCTCATGTTCTACTCGTCTAAACAGTCATCTGTAAAGCTCTGCGTGTCCGCAGAGGCCGCCGGGGGCAAATTCGTCACGCTCGCGGCTCTGGCGGCGCTCGAGGTCTGGCTCTGAGACACTGAACGAAGCTGAGTGTCCGACGGACACTGAGAGCGACGAACTCCGAGGTGCTACTGTCCATTAATTACTATTCTGAATGTAATTGGACGTGGAAAGAATGCTGGATTCCTTCCCTTTCGGTCAATTTGACCAGCTATACCGACTCGTACATGCGGTAACTGAGAGATAGATTAAACGGATGCAATCAGAGCAGAGTTGATTTCAGCAGCAGTAGTCTAGACTTCATCATAATAATCAAAGGCAACCAAACAATTGTTCCTAAAGAATTCATTTCCTTTGTATGGCTAAATGAAGAATAGTCTAAGATGTTCTTCATCTACGGCCCGGGGAACCAAGAAACTATGGTGCCACACAGGATCTTCGAAGATGGATTGGGACTCGCGTTCCTCCTCTGACCAAAGGCTACAGTTCATATTATATTCTCTATAAACATCATTCAGCCGTAATAAATGGACATTCGGTGTCTTCCAGAGTTCACTGTTGAGTCCGGATCCTCTCAAGGTTTCTTTCTTCCATCACAGGGAGTTTTTTCTTTTTTTATTCTTACTGCATTAAGTCGCTTGGGGTCCATGAAGATTGTTAGAATAGAATAGAGAATAGCCTTTATTTGTTATATAAACATTACAGCACAGTGAAATTCTTTCTTCACATATCCCAGCTTGTTTGGAAGATGGGGTCAGCCATGATACAGCGCCCCCTGGATCACAGAGAGTTAAGGGCCTGCTTGGCATCTTGGCAATACCAGGGTTCAAACTCCCCCAAACCACCAACCCCCCTCCCCCGACCTTCTGGTCCTTAGACCACTGACTTACTCCGCCTCCCGAAAGTATGTGTCCCGAAACGCCAGGATGCACACGTATCCGCACCCATGTGGAAACGCAGCAGAAGTCCCGCTCGGTGTCCTGATGATTTGTGTAATTTAACACCATTTCAAAGAGTATTTTTGTCTTCATGCTGTATTTGGTTTCACTAATAATAAACATACATTTGCATACAACATCCATTAGAGTATTAAAAACATGAAAAGCGAGATTAGGTTCCAATTAATCAACACGTTACTCTTTACAAACATTCGATTAATCACAATTCATTATTTTAATAGCTTGACAGCCCTTATATGAGATTTATTAAATTATTATTATTCATGCAGCATTATTATTATTATCTACGCAGTATCACCATGTTGAATCATATCTAATATGAATATGTTACTCAGATACATTTTTAAATGTTTGATACTTCCGTGAATAATGTTCTTGAGACACTGAAGATGAACAATGAGTGTAAACTGAGAAAATGTTTTTTTTTTTATTATAATTATAACGAGATATTGTACATATTAAATGCTTGCCGATGCAAACCACAGCTCTGGGAACGACCCCTGGTCCTTTTAATATTCAGAGTTGACTTGAGTGTTTAGAGGGGGCGGGGCCAGTGACACACGTGACATCACATTATCCAGCGCCCGACTCCCGTCGATGTGCCGAGCGTTTAGACATGTCACATGACCTTGTGTCCGAGTTTCGCCGTTTTGCAGATTTTTCACTCATATGTTCGCGACCTGCTCCATCTCACCTACTAGTGGATATGTCAAATGTGCATTTCGGGCGAACACAGGCCGGAATGTCGCAGATTTCCAGAAATTCCGAACAGGTGTGGGGTTCGGGAGGTATATGATCATGATCCACTCTGGACCCCCTACGAGTGGATATGCCATATGTTGCCATATGTTGGATGTCGGACACTCACAGGCCGAACTGTGAGGCAGGAAATATCGGCCCCATTCATTCCTATAGGAAAAAATTCCCACTTTTTTGCCCCGGGGTTGGGAATTCCGCAGGGCGATTCTTTATAAAAGTAATAGCACACCTCACACCATCGGGCCGCACGATACGAGGTATAATTCGTGGCGATCGGACAAAAACTGTAGGACTAGTTACGCTCCGAGAATTTGACCGAAGCCAGAGCGAGATTATAATAGTGATGCTTTTGCACTCATCACTAATAATTATTATACTGCAGGTTGTAGGTCCATGGTCGGACCTATAGCTGCAGCTGTTCCAGTTTCTTGCCCAGTTTCTCAGCTGAATGAGAAACAGATGGATGAGAAAGCAAATGGCTGGTCAATTTATCTTTCAGTGCACTGTTTACATGATCCCTAAATTGAAAGGGAATTAAATGCATAATTGCCTGCACATCTGGGGCCTGGTGGCTCTAATTAAAAGTAGACCGAGATTATTGGATGCTATTAGAGCTGAGTAGGGTCTCTGTGGCCCCTGTTTTTTCCTTTCCATTTGCGTTCGTGTTGGTGGAAAATAAAAGGAGCTACTCTGCAGAGTGTAAGAGCCCAGAGGCCCGCTTTTTCTGTTGCTTTTTTGCAATTAGGTTTTGCCAGATGCAGCCGGGATTTATTAGTGATATAATTAGTGTGTCTCATTAGTAGGGACGGTGACATCATCAGCTCATTAGTCAACCGCATTCATTATCAGTGTGAAAGAGGAAAACATCTGAGGTGAGACTGCAGACACCTCCAGCTTTTGGATAATATTCTCTTTTTTAACACATTATTTTAGAGGGAAAAAAAAAGAAAGAAAAAATCATTTATTCATGCACATTTTCCACCTGAACACTGCCAAGACAAAATGGATTTAGGAAGCAGTGAGAAACATTTCTGTGAGGATTTCTGGGGGGAATTGTGTGTGTATGTGTGTGTGTGTTTTCAGCAAATAAAAAGCAGGTTGTGTTGTATTGTGCAGGCTGTGCACTTAAACGGACGGGGTGGTTGAATACAGGGACGTTCCTATTATAAGATAAATATATATGTATATATTTAGAAATCAAAATTGTAATGTAATTACATAAATATTGTATGTAATGAATAAACATATTACAGTTACACTGTTCTTGATGTAGGGGGCACGGTGGCTTAGTGGTTAACACGTTCGCCTCACACCACCAGGGTCAGGGTTCGATTCCCATCTCGGCCATGTGTGTGTGGAGTTTGCATGTTCCCCCCGTGCCTCAGGGGGTTTTCTCCAGGTTTTCCGGTTTCCCCCCGGTCCAAAAACATGCACCTGGATTGGCACCTTGGAAAATTGTCCCTAGTGTATGAATGTGTGTGTGTGTGTGTGTGTGTCCTGCAATGGGTTGGCATTCCATCCAGGGTGTATCCTGCCTTAAAGCCCATAGATGCCTGAGATGGGCACAGACTCCCCGTGACCCGAGGGGAGATCGGATAGAGCGGTAGAAGATGAATGAATGAATGTTCTTGATGTCATAGCTCAGTTATTAAGCCACTTGATTTTAAGGTTTTAGGTTCAAGGCATAATCAAGGGCCCAGCCAAGCCCTTTGCCCTCAACTACTGAGCTATTTAAATGACATAATTGTATGTTGGTGCTGCCAAGACAGTATAGACCCCTTGCATGGTAACCCCAAGGCAAATCCTATAAAGATTATACCTCACAACCTATATCTCAACCTTTCTGCCTTTTATCACCATGGCCACCCAACACTAGGAAAAGTGGAGAGAAGGAAGGAAAAAACAATGATGTACAAACACACTGTGCACTTACATAGAGATGCCCTGGCGATGTATGTTAAATAGTTTTACTCAGACATTCGTAACACATTCTAGCTCTGAAAAAAATAGAAGTGCTGTCAACTTTGGCTCAATTATTGTCATATGGTTTTTCCATCTCGTCTCGCACAGTCAGAAACCCAAAGCTGATTCACTATTGCACAGTTTAGAGCAGCAACTGGGAACGAAATAAATAAATAAATCTATGAATTTCATGCACAACCCCCCCCCCCCCCCCCCCGTTAAAAATGCCAGGGGCATCAATCAATCCTGTGTCAGCGTTCTCCGCTGTCTGTATTTCAAATTGCACCGCAATTTTCTCCTGCAGTCCAACTCGTACTTTTTTTTTTTTATTGTATTTTCATGATGGCCATGCTGACAAATAAATGACCATTGCACTTACTAACAGAGATGTCCCGACGGTCCTATGATGCTCGTCTGTGATTGTAGCCGAACCTTTATTTACAGGCCACTTTATCCTCGTATTACAGAAACACAAAGTGAAAGGAATACTACAGCAATGTCTATTATAGATTAAATAGGACAAGAGAATAAATAAATAAATACATTTCCCGAATAACTAAAGCAAAAACTTTGGCCCGTCTTATAAAGAATTGTAATCAAACATTAAATATCTAAATATTGTTTTACTATAAAAACACGTGTAATTTGATTTATGGAGGTTTAAATAAGAGTTTCAAACTGTACAATTTGGAAGAATCAACACATTGTCCTGAAATATGCAATAAAAGGAAAAGGAAAGAGCGCAAACACCCGTCAACTGGTCATTCTAAATAGGGAACGAATACAAAGAAATTAGGACATGTGTGGGAGAGTGAAAAGACAAGTGATAGGAGGAGATTGTGTGAATGTGTGTGTAGGATGTAGCTGTAACTCAGGCCTCCACATTAACAGCGCACTTTAGTTGAGAGGCAAATAAACACACACACCCTGAGACGTTCTCACAGAGGAAACACACTAGTAGACTGCTGTCTATTAATGTCTCTGTGAATGTATTAGCAACCAGTTTAGCAATTAATATTAACAATGACGGGAATATTCATCATTAATGGGAGGTGTGTAGCCCAGTGGTTAAGGTGTTGGCCTCTGGACCAGAAGATCGCAGGTTCAAACCCCTAAAACCACCAAGCTGCCACTAGTGGGCCCAAGAATCACCCAGGAAAACAAGGCAGAGTGGTATTTTATTATTTTTTGGACCAGGGAGGAAGATGAACGTCCTTGTTGGAGCATTGAGAGAGATGAACGTCCCCATTTTGAGAAGGGGAAAAAAAGGATGAAGCGAGGAGGAAGATGAACGTCCTAGTCAGAGCAGGGATGCAGATGAACGTCCTCGTCAAGCAGGGAGGCAGATTGGCACCCGTAATGGAGTAGGGAGGAAATGATTATCCTCATTGGAGCACGGAGGCACAGCACCCACTTCAACAGAGCGACATCCTCGGCAGAGCTGAGAGGCATATTAACGTCCTTGTGAGCAGGGAAGCAGAGCGACGTCCTCGGCAGAACAGGGAGGATGTCCTCGAATGAAACTGGAAAGTGGATTGATATAACTCATTTCCTTTACGCTAAACTAGCCACTGTCAGGGTTTGGGGGCTGAAGGGCCCAACATCAGGATGCAAATAGGGTTCAAAGCTAATAGTCTTTAATGAGTGAAGGCAGCCAGCAGACTGGCTCAGGTCCCCTTGGCAGGACAAGGCAGGACACACCCTGTATGGGGTGCCAACCCATAACCGGGGTTGACACACACATACTCACAATCACATTCATACACACAAGGGGAAACCATCCTGAGGCACAGGGGGAACATGGTGGAGAGGGGAATCGAACACCCAACACTGGAGGTGTGAGGCAAACGTTCTAACCCCTAAGCCACCTTTCCCCAATCCAATCCCCCAAATCTAGCAGGCACGGAGAACAGTGATCCGAGGCTGGAACAAGGACACAGGAATAATAGCAGGCAGGGTGGCAAGAGTTAAAAAAAAAAAGGGAGAAAAGTGATCGTCTAGCACTTTATACGACCTCTCTCGCAGGAACTTGTGCCTATCTCAGGCATCAAAGCAGGACACACCCTGTATGGAATGCCAGCACATTACAGGGCACACACACACTCACACACACTCACATTTACACTCGGGATAATTTTCCAAGGTGCCAATCAACCTACCGCGCATGCTTTTGGACCGGGAGGAAACCGGAGAAAAAAACCATGAGGCACTGGGAGAACATGCAAAACTCCACACACACATGGCGGTGATGGGAATCGAACCCCCAACCCTGGAAGTGTGAGGCAAACATGCTAACCACTAAACCACCCTGCCCCTTCCTGACAGCCACACTTTTTAAAAAAAAGAAATGTACTACATGATTTTTCATTCCCAGGATCCGCCTCGCCAGCACCACTTGTGTAGATCCTGCTATCCTTCTCCATGTTTGACAGCAGCTTCTTGGCTCTTCTCGATGCTAGAGAATACCTAGAGCGGGCATTCAGACACAAGATCTACATCCCATTCAACAAAATGATTTCTTCATTTCGAGAGTTTTCCAAGGCTGAAAAATAATTCAAAGAGCAATAATGATAATAGGAATAATCTTAAGATGTATTTGTCCTTGGTGTAATAAGGATCACTGAGTGGCTGACTGCATTGCTAAGTCGCCAGTGAGAGATGGCATTGAGAGAGGAAAGAAAGAGATTAAACAGAAGGGAGATTTGCAGGAATTAGTTTCTTTTTTTTTTCCGACGGAATGCTGATTGTCGAAAAAGCTGGTTTCCTGCTTTGAGCTCAAAACAACGAACGATAAAAGTGAACATTACTCTGAGTTGCTATACATTTGTGTCTGACGGATTCGGTTAAGGCCTTTTAATGCTCGTCCTTTGTTTTTTTTTCCGAATAAATGGCGATGCAGCACTTTCCGAAGCTTTGTCTTTGTGTGTGTGTGTGTGTGTGTGTGTGTGTGTATGTGTGTGTGTGCACTTTGCAGATTGAGCTGTCATGGGTCCACTCTGGCCGACGCAATTCATCTTTCTAAGTGATGGAGGTATCAGAAGTTTAAACAAACAAACAAAAAAAGTTTTAAGGCCATCTGTTTTGCCTTTTTGTTCAACTTTGTGTCTTTGGAACGGTCCAAATTCTTTGGTTTGTTTCCCGGTTTTTATTTTGACATATGTGTTGGGTGAATCGGATCCTATTGTGCAGCTCATTCCATATTAGTGACTCTTTATTGGCACTTTTCAGGCAACTCGGCGCAAACAAAGTCAGCACTTTTCAGCCGACTTCACTTTCAACCGCCTGCGCCTTCCGTAAACGCGCGGTGATTTATTAATAGAAATGAAGACGGTAGAGCACATATGATCCGTGTCCTGATTTGTTATTAAAAGTGGGACGGTGTCTGCCACGCTTAGCGAGAAATGTTGCTATGGTAACCAATAATCGCAGCACCCTCCTGTGACTTCTAGAGGGAAGTCTGGTGCCCATACCCAGAGTGCTGAAGGTGAGGGCGGGGCTGCAGTCGGAGGGAGGGGAGAGGGGGGGGATGTTTATTATTTATTTTATTTCCCATTAATCATTGTGCCACAAAGAGAGTGTCACACAACACTTCGTCAACACACAGTCCGTCATGCGCAGACCTTCGCTGTAATGTTTTTAATGAATTTCTGCTGTCGTGGGATTATCTGCCTCTGCACGAAAGTTGAAGGTTTGGTAATTGTTTGGCGACCCACAGAGTTAAGAGTGTCTCCTGGCTCAGACAGATTTATGACGAGAACACATAGGGGAAATGCACACACACACACACACACACATACACACATACACACTCCACTACTGCTTTCTTTGCCACCGAACCTAATTTGATGCCTTCTCTTTTTTTTATTATTATTATTACTAAAGTGTGTCTTTTCTCTAACAGAAAGAGCAGGACTGACCGAATAAAATGTACATGGACAAAGAAAATCCTGGCATTCATCCAGATTGTACAGTTTTCCTTCTGTAATATTAATAATGTACAGCTTATTTACCATGTGGCATGAATTTTTACCTTCCCTTCAGCAAGACAAAGAAGCCATATATATATATATATATATATATATATATATATATATATATATATATATATATATATATATAGATAGATAGATAGATAGATAGATATAGATATACATATAGGGGCACAGTGGTTCAGTGGTTAGCACGTTCGACTCACACCGCCAGGGTCCGGATTCAATTCCCGTATCAGCCGTCAGCCGTGTGTGTGTGGAGTTTGCATGTTCTCCCCCGTGCCTCAGGAGGTTTTTCTCTCCGGGTTCTCTGGTTTCCTCCCCGATCCAAAAACATGCCCGGTTGGGTTGATTGGCACCTTGTGTATGACTGTGTGTGTGATTGTGAGTATGTGTGCCCTGCTATGGGCTGGCATAAACCATTCATTGCCTTAATAGACGCTTGAGATAGGCACAGGCTCCCCGTGACCCGAGGGAAGATCGGATATAGCGGTAGAAGATGAATATATATATATATATATATATATATATATATATATATATATATATATATATATATATAGTGTGATGAAAAGCAGGACGATAGGATTTGGTATTCTGTTTAAGGGCTATACAAGATGCATTCATTCAGTAGCTGAACGGGTATCGGAAAAGTGTATGATTGGTTTAGCCACGGTGCTATTAATAGCTTAGTCTCAAATTACATATGTGTGTGATAACGGTTATGTGAAGTAATCCAATATGGTCTGCTAGTGTGTTTGGGGTGGGGAACGGAAATATACAGGTGGCCTGAGTTTGGTCTAGTGTGGGCAATACAGGAGGCCTAGTGTGAGCATCTGGCTTAAGACGGAGGGTATCTGTGTGCCTGATGTTCGTTATGATTTGCTGCATTCATCTTATTTACTTTTGTTTTGCAGTTTATTTTGATCATTTGTTTTGTTTAATTATTTTATTTACTTTGGAGCGTGGGCACGGGTGAGACAACTGACCTTAATAAATCACTTGGGCCGTGAAGATTACTTGGGAGTGTGTTTGTTGTTTGCTTCGTCCCTGAGGCTTATCAGGCATAACATCTGATACAATGCAGTTTTCCTGGCTAAAATAAACAGCCAATCACGACGCCCGAGGGCTGCGAGTGAAGCTGTAACTGTGACATATATATATATATATATATATATATAAATTGCAAGTGTTGGAAAAGTATATGTTTATACTTCTCATCCAATCACAATTCACTCTTCCCGGATGACGGCGATTTATCTGGTTTATGTTTTTTCTGTTTTTTCGTTTTTTTTTGGTTTTTTTTTTTTTTTCGTTTTTTTATATCTGTTATCTGTTTTCTTTAAAAGTGATTATTTCTCCACTTCTGGCTCATTTAGCAAACGAGTGCTTTCTCTTCGTCCTCCGCAAACGAACCTGCAGTAGGAAGATCGTTAGAGACGTTCGAATAAATTAGCCGATTAGCAAACCTACGTCCTTTGTCCTTAATGGCACCCCTTACATTACTTATACTTTCATATTTTGAAACCAGTATTTTTTCTTGAGTATAAATGTTGAGTTCAACATTCATTCATTCATTCATTCATTCATCTTCTACCGCTGTATACGGTCTTCCCTCGGGTCACGGGGAGTCTGTGCCTTCTCAGGTGTCTATGGGCATTAAGGCAGGATACACCCTGGATGGAATGCCAACCCATCGCAGGACACACACACACTCACACGCACACATTCATACACTAGGGACAATTTTCCAAGGTGCCAATCAACCTACCATGCATGTTTTTGGACCGGAGGAAACCGGAGAACCCGAGAAAAAACCCCTGAGGCACGGGGAGAACATGCAAACTCCACACACACATGGCCGAGACGGGAATCGAACCCGGATCCTGGCGCTGTGAGGCGAACGTGTGTTGAACTCCCCTGTTCTGTTCAACAGAAATGTCTACCTGAGGAATACTTTTGAAACCAGTGTTAATTAAGCACCCAAATATGTTTCACCCATAAACCTGTTTGACGTCATTGATCCTTGGTGCGCAGGGGGCATTGTCACGTTTTAGCAGGTTTGCTGCATCCAAAGGCGTCCTAAACAATTGCATAACAATCTTATGCTAGGAAGGCTTACTAATTGGACTAATATTTTTGTCCAAATAATGTGTTACAGGAAACAGTGTATATAAATTTGACTCTAACTGGTGGGGCTGAGATGCCTGTCAGGCAGGTGTGTTAAATGAGGCAGAAACTCGGCAGCGCTGTGGCTCTCCCGCTGACAGACCTCAATCTGACAGACTTGCTATAACGATTTCTTTCATTACACTGAAAATCTCCACGCGCTCATTACCTGATCAACTTTTACCCCCAGTTTACCTCGTTCTCTCTCCGTCCTTAGTCTCTCTGTCTCTCGCTCATTACAAGGACAGGTTTTAACTACTCCGTTTGATCAGCGGCTGCCTGAAAAATGAGGGAATAAGGGGGAGAAAAAAACCAGCGGAGGAATATTTCACACCTGCCACTCTGATATCTTGCTCAAAGACAGAAAAAGGTCTATCTTGGGAAATGTGGAGGAGGAAAACTTTAAGACGGAGATGGGATTTTAGTGAGGGCATGGAGAAGCCATGAGGCTGCACAATGCCACAGAGCTTCGCATACTACACAAACACAAAAAGCTTTTGGGGGGGGGGGGGGGGGGGGAGTAAATAAACAGCAAGAGTGAACACATAGGCAGCAGTGGTGGACTCGTGATTCACCATTTCAGAATTGGTGTAATGGAAGCAAAAGTGCAGCAATACTGTTTATAAATGATTCGCTGTAATTAGGCAAATATGTCATACCGGTGTAAACATAGTAATGACCTGTGATTAAAACCATCTAATGAGCAAAATAAATAAATAAACAAATTGAGTTCATGTCTTCATCTCGAAGTAATGCTTTTAGTTAGAACAACTGGTCCGCTTCCAAATATATGATTGGAGAAGGTTCCCTTTAAACCATATGTGTGATCTGAAATCTATCATGGTCACAGATGTTGATCTCATTTATGCAGGTCTTCCTGAGATCTTGGTTCCTCAACTCTACCCCGCTGTAGAAAGGACATTACTCATCATCACACCCTCTGGTGGATATGATGTTCGCCCTCTGTACATCTAACGAAGGTTAGAACCAAATTTGGACTGGTGTTCTGTCACCGTTTTGATTCTTCAGTGTTGATGTATTTTGTAAACGATTTACGGGTCCGAGCTGGAAGAAAGAGAGACAGACAACCGAGCACCAAGCAGAGAGACATTTTTATTGCTTTCCACGTGTTAC
Organism: Kryptopterus vitreolus; assembly: GCA_030449085.1. NCBI lineage: Eukaryota > Metazoa > Chordata > Actinopteri > Siluriformes > Siluridae > Kryptopterus > Kryptopterus vitreolus. Next base: position 6,778,221 of record JACRUU010000021.1, read on the forward strand.
ACTTTCCGTCCCTCGTACTCGCGCCGGGACACACCCACAGTCTTATGGCTCGGGAGACCTCCTCCGATATCCGAATCCCACTCGAGGATTGGCACACAGGTTTCGCTGCCCGCAGATCAGCCTGCCACTCTCGCGTCCGCTCGGGTCTTTACGGCC